>JABXWE010017764.1:0-37821 GCA_014611495.1 Limonius californicus
AGGAGGATCGACTTAAGTTGATCGGGGCCGGGAGCTTTGGAATGTTTGAGGCGCTTGAAATGGAATTTGACCTCATCGAAATTGGGGGGCTCCATAAGGGGATCTGGGTTGGGGGGGGGGGCTGAAGGGGGTTTAGGCGAAATTGGGCAATGGCATTCGAATTCGGATATATTTAAAAAAGAAGCTTGTTATATACCACATCATCATTCAGCTCGTTGCGTCCACTGTTGGATATAAGCCTCCCTTAGATTCTCCCACAAAACTATGTTGTGTCGCCTGCATCAAGTGTGGTCTAATGCGTTTTAAGTCATCGGTCCTCTGTTCCTAAATGCTTCGGATCTGGGTCTCTACTCAATGATTGTTTTTGTCCATCTATTATCAGCAGTCCTTGCAATGTAACCTGCCCAGTTCCATTAGAATATTGTTATTCCCTCTACGGCGTCGACTATTTTCGTTCTCTTAGGTATTTCTATATTGGGTACGCGGTTCTGAGTGAGATACCTAACATTGACCGTTTCATTGCTGCTCTTCGTGTTTGCTCTTATTTTAGTTAAGATTCCCAAAAGCAGCGTATACCGTATATATTTAACAAAACCTAAAAGACACATCACATTAGTAACAAATGTAAGAAGCTGAAAGAAGCAAAGTACAAAAAACGACACACAAAGAACTATCACAGATGATATTAAGGAAGATGCGAAGAAAAATCGATAAATATAAAGCCTGGAATTATGAAAGTTACAGAAAGTACGACTGAGAACGAGAGAAAACGATAAAGAAATCATTGGTTCGATAAGGAATGCAGAGATGCAATAAAACAGAAACGCATTGAAAGAAGAATATGTCTAAGGGATTAGGTACATAGTAGAGAATAGAACAATAGGAAGAATTGAGAAGAGCAGCAGGAAAGATATATAGAAGAAAAAAAAGGGCTGAAATAAACAAAGAAACTAAGCTTGTTAAAACATGTGGAAAGATCAAATGAAAAAGGAAGAATGCCAATTTGAACTAAGTGGAAGCCAGAAAGTGTAGGAAAAGGGGTAGATGGTGCTAGCAGAGGTGATTTGTGTGTGTTAAAAGTGACTTAAAAGTGATGAAAATTAAAAACTGGCAGAGGCGGGCAAAGAATAGGGTATTGATTTGAAAGAGCTCGATCTAGGACGCGGTTTTCCAATCATCTCTAAGCACTGCAGCCATAATTGGCTTATTGTAACCCAAGAACAGGGTATAGTGGGATAAGTTTCTGAAGCTAAGAGCCACCAAGGGTTATGACGTTAAACGAAGATGTTTATAGCCATCCTTTATTTATTTAATATGAATTCTCTCCGTAATAAAATGCTGAACGGGTTTTGTATATGTTCCGATTCCATATATTTGTGTTTTGTTTAATAATTTGAATGCGGTAGTAAAAACTAGACGTCCAACTAATGAGTTTTTAATTGTTCGTTATATTTAGTTTAATATGATTACTCTCTCGGGTAACCTGTTTTGTAGTTTATCGGATTTGAAATAAACAACGTGCATAATGAACGGTCACAAAAAGTGGTATCCACCTCTTGCATCTATTTTTAGACACCTGGGAAAACAAAATCTTGCTAGTTTTATTGGTAGTGTACTAATTATGAAGGTTTTTAATTATTTTGCTATTGGTCATTAGTGATGTCAAGACGTTTAAAATTTACTTAAGTAAAATAATACGTAGTTGGGAGTACATTGATTGATGTGCGGAGGATAGAAGTAATTACACACAAGTAGATAAATAATGGTTTCTTTAAACATTACAAATCTAACGATTAATTATTTATGCATAAAAGATACCTAAGTGCTAATTTGTTTTAGAATTTAAAGTCCGATTGAGTAATGAGAAACTTGTACATTTCTACCATTTCCAAAGTCATAATTATAGTATCTTTTCTGATTTGAAATCTTGGTTTAGTTGTTTACAACGGCATTTACCGTTTTACAAACACTCCTCCACGACAGAATTTCAGACTCTAATAAATATTAGGCATTTTAACTTTTTCGTCTTTAATAATTATGGAACGATTTATATTTTTTTTGTACATAAGAAACGGTTTATAGTTAAAATAATCATTAAAAGATAAAGTGACGTTTCAAGTTGACAAGTAAGCTGTACATAAACCGAAGCATATCTAAAAAATGTTGACATAAAAACTTCCTTTTCTTAAAATGTAACACCAATCAGTAACAAACTATTAGAATGAATTCAATCAGGAAGTTTGTCGAAGAAGCGCCATTCAACCTGCACATCCATTATATAATCCAGAATGAAATGATCCTACCTTAATCAGCGCCTTGGCCGGATGTGACGACATTGTCGCATTTTCCAGGTTCCACACATCTGGCCGCTCTTCACCCTCCTCTTTATTTTATAACCAGCTTCCGGTGACTACCGTGCAAGCTCACCGGTACTAACTTTAATGACGCTCATCTTTGCCATCCTCCAACGAAAACAGCACTTGATGCTGTAAGTCGAAAGTTAAATCACTTTATTTTTCGTTTCCAACGATATTTTGGATCCTGGAAGGATCTTAAGTTGAAATCTCCATGGTTGAATGCGGACCAGTTAAAAAGAACCCGAACGGTCATAAAAGTTGCCATTCTAACGGTGAAGTAGACAAGCGGATAATTACGGCAATATTATTTAATCAAAGCGGGCAAAAAAACATTAACTAGTAGTCGATTTCCACATCCTGACTAAACTATGAATGAGAAATCGTTTAAAAATCTTGACTAGACAACTATAAATATGAAACAAGTATAACAGCTTGCTATAATAATAATAATAATTTTATTTTATGAAGAAAAAAAATCGCATGTCTATGAATTAAAACGGCGTATTTTAATATGCATATACGGTTTACGTAATTATACTAACTTGAAGTAAAACGTAAATTATTTGTTGAACTTATTTATAGTTTTGCATAATTCTAATGGCTGCAGAGCATACGTTTACCTGCACAAAATCAGGCCGCGAGCTGCGCTCTTTAATATTAAAATTACGCCATTTATTGCTCGCAGAGTTGCCAATTTAGAAATGAGGATGTAGTTTATGTGTTGAAATAATATTAAAATTTTTAAAATGTTCATAATAAGATCGCTTATAGTTTTATTTGGAAATTAATAGCTTCTATAAGTGAACAGTTGGATGTTTACCAATTAATCTTAACATTGCAATTCTAAGAAGTTAACTTCGGCAGCTAATTAATTTTCAAAATAAAGGAGAATGGAATAGGTTGATTATTAAACATAATCGTACTTGGTGTAATGCAATACTGTATGTGTACACTTCCGTGTACTAGAGAAACATCTTCGTAATTCAAAGGAAGCATTACTTAAGTAACTGTGAAAAAAAGTCAAGTAGATATATTATTATGCCTAATGTATAAAATAATGTAATAACAACAATCTTCCGAGGTATTATCAAAGAATACCATCAAGGTAACTAATTAGGGTTTAAATGAAATTTCTTGAAGTGGATATTTTTATTGCTAGTTCAAACCTGTACCTTTTTTTAAATCCATTTAATCTCTATATTTAGTGCTTCATTAGCTCTTAGAAGTTTATCGTTTGTGAATTAATATTTACTTTAACTTTACGAAAACTATAATATTACCACTGACCAACGCGTGCAACAACGGCACTGCAATTAGTAGTACTGTCATCTACTTTTTCTACTCTTTATAATATGAGCGATTCTCTCATTGAGTGTCCTATAAATAAAAGAGATCTATAACTTTATAAGTCAAAAAATAGTAAAAGCAATGTATAACAATGCAATACACTAATTATACAGAATCTTAATTTGAAATTGCACTTTTGTAGAAAACGTTTCTCCAACATGGAGGGGGAATCATCAATGACTCTTAAGGTAACCTTCCCCATTGAACTCCTTATGATCTTAGGTATCCCAACAAAAAAAAATTCAAATGGTAACATCCACCTTGTGATACCTCATTGAAAAGCTCTTACAAAATGCTATTCAATAGTAGCAACCTTTTTTCCCCGACTCGTTTCGGAAAAATTTAGAAATAAAACACAAAAGAGTCTCAACCAATTATTGAAATTCAAATTTCAAAATATTAGTTAAAATGTTCAAAATGATATCCATTATTATTTAGGCAATAGTAAAATCTACTCTCAAATTCTATCCGAACATTTTGGAAGCTTTGTTGCGGAATAGCTCGGAACACTTCAATTATTCCTTGTCGCAGTTATGCGATGGTTTGAAGTTAAGTTTTGTAGACAACACATTTGAAGTAATCATAGAAAGCAGTTTAATGGGATCAAACTCTGAAGATCTTGGGGAACATTCTATTTTCCGAAACGAGCCGGAAAAAAATGTTTGCTACTATTGAATAGCATTTTGTAAGAGCTTTTCAATGACGTATTACAAACAGTGTTGGATAATATCTAGATACTGGATCTAAATACCGTTCAAGTATCTACTATCTATATCTAGATACGTTTACAAAATTGTATCTTGTATCTGTATCTAGATCCTGTTAAGCGGTATGTTTTTTTATTAAACAATAAAAGATCTTAGATACATTCAAGAATTATAATTTCATCAACCCAACCCTGATCATACAGCGGGTGTTGCCATTTGAAATTTTTTTGTTGGGGTACCTAAGAGCCTAGAGGATTGAATTTATTTTACTTCCAGGGATATACTTTTATAAGTGAATGTTAGGGAATCCCTAAAATCGATTCGGTAATTCAGATTATACGTAGGTTTTCACAAACTAACTTAAAACGTCGCTAATTTTATAAAAATATGCTCATTTCCTTCTATAACTTAAGCAGAATCACTAAATGAAATTCCTCCGTCTTAGATCAAGTATAAGACATTAGAAGTGACGAACAGGACAGGAAAAGGCGATGGTTTCTTTGAATGGCAGTTTAATCTAGAACTGCTCTTTCCTTTCTTAATTTTTTAAACTTAATTGCTTAACTGACAGGAAGTGGGGTTATGAATGAAATAGTGGTCGCGTGGCTCTTGGTGACGTCGAAGCGGAACCTGTTGCACCTGGGGCAGTGGTCCCCCGGTCGGATTCAAGACGCCGGCCTACATCGAAGAAAACACCTTGCTTGTCGGTTCTTCGAGCCTTAGCAGCTTATCGGAGTTTAGATTGTAGATATATGCAATCCACTTTGAAGGTTTTTTCAAGATTAAGACATTTTGGACGGTAGGCATTTAGCGGATTTGCAATATTCTGTATTTCATTTTCTTTCGTACATGTCAAATCTCAATAATTTATTCATATAGTGGAGGAAATTAAATATGCAGGGGTCATAGTATTTAGAAAAGGGCGGGGGGGGGTAGAGAATACGAACAATGGTTACCTGCGTATCCTAAATATTGAAGTTTAATTGTGATCACACATATTTCTACAAACATTAATATATTCTATTCTATTCTATTGTATATTTTAAATGACAGCTTCAATTTCTAGTTCCTGCATATTCGCCATATACTGAGTGATTCACTAAAAAGTTCGATTCTGATGAATAACTCAAATTTAGTAGGTGTAACCGATACCAGTAAAGTAAGTAAAATTTTTAGAATTATTATAATAATAGGGGAAGCTCTCAAAAACTTACTGTACAATCGAGTATGATCCATTTAACACGTTTGTTATGAAAAGTAACATTAAAACTTTTAATTTCTTATTAATGCCTGAATGGCTGAATAAAAAGTAAGAAACATCGATGCTACAGCCTTAAATAATAACTTTACGAAAAAAAAGTTCCTAACAAAAGTTTCCTATCAAGTTATTTGCCACAATTAAGCGTTTTTCATCTGTTTTCGATTGTCATATGTTTTAGCTATGACGTCATCGACATTTCAGAATTCAGTTTTGTGAAGAAATGATGGACAGGTGCCATAAAGACCCACAATTTGTGGATTCTATTCTCTTCTCCGACGAAGCCACATTTTCTTTAAATAGAGCTGTAAATCGGCACAATTCCCATTATTGGTCGCGACATAACCCACGTTGGATGGAAAAATTACACACACAGTATCCACAAAAAGTAAGCGTTTGGGCGGGAATTATAGGAGACAGAATTCTTGGTCCTTTTTTCTTTGATGGCACATTAAATGCTGGTATTTGGATTTTTTGAGGTTTAAACTTGTTCCCGCGTTAGCTGTTTTATTTGCAAATGCAGAAAATCCGGACACGCCGAACAATAGAATTTGATTGCAACAAGATGGTGCTCCACCTCATTATGGCATTCATGTTCGTCAATATTTAGATGGAATTTTTACAAATAAGTGGATAGGAAGAAGAGGACATATTGAGTGGCCAGCGCGATCCAGATTTAAACCCGCTTGTCTTCTTTTTATGGGGCCATCTTTAAAGCACAGTGTATATGTATACAAACAGACCAGGCAATTTGGAAAATTTAAAAATTCGTATCCGCGAGCGTATACGAGCAGTATCACCTGCTACAGTTCAAAATGCAGTTCGAGATATAATAGACTATTTTGAAGACACTTCGATAGCTCGAGCTCAAAGACGCGGTCGTAGGCGACCACGTTTCCAACATGATTTGTGGAACTGTCATAACGCAGTGCAAGAAAATTTACCACGAACAAACAATTGCGTTGAAGGATGGCATAGGCAGTTTAACGAAGTTGTTGCAGCTAACCATCCAAACATTTGGAAATTGATAGACTACTTAAAAAAGGAACAGCAGCTAAATGACATCACAATTGAACAATATATTCAGGGAAGAAATGTGTTGGCACAGAAGAAACATTATAGGGTTGTGACAGTCCGGCTGCAAAATTGTGTTGCTCGATATGCTGACACCAACAGTGGAGATTTTTTAAGAGGAATTGCCCACAATTTAAACTTAAATGTATAATTTTTTCCACCGCCCATGTCCAATGTATACATTTATAATTAAATAGAATAAAAATAGAATAGTAACTTTTAAGTAAAATTAAATAGAATCCTATCAGAGATATTAGAAATCGGCGCAAACGGGGAAATGTAGGTGGCGTTGCATATTGTTGTCCTTTCAGGCGCGTATTCTCACGTGAATCACGCTGTATAATACGTATACAATTTAATAACTACAAAATCTGGATTATTCGAGATTTTTGTCATTCAAGATTTTTGTTTTCGGGATTTTGTCGTTCGAGATTTTTGTCAATCAAGATTTTTGTCTTTCGACATTTTTGTTTCGGGATTTTCACCTAGAACCACCCAAATAAGCTACTGATAGTACATTTAACAAAATGTTTCAAGAACAGTAACACAATTACTGGTAAATTGTTCACCATTAGCAATCTGAAGTTTGAAATATCTCGTTTCTGATTATTGGTTGGCTAACTTTCAATATTTCATTTTGCAAATACATTTCTAAACCCAAAGCGAATGTAGTATAAAACTTAATTAATAAGTTGCGATAAACCTAATATCGAGATTATAGTATTAACAGTTAATAGGTCTTAAAATACTGAAGTTGTATATTGGACATTATTATAAAAATTTAAAATTTCCGATCCTTATGTTCCCTAAAAAATATCATTCAAATTTACTGGTTACAATTTAAACGTGCGACGAGTACAGTTTACTAAAAAAATTAATGTAGCCCGTGGTTTTAGGTGGATCCTTGTAATACCTATAAGTAATTAATAAACACCATCTAAGAAAAGTGGATACCAATGCAGAAAAACACCAAAGGGATTGGAGAAGTTCCTTTCTTATGGGTCAATGGTTTTTTGACGTAGAAATGTTTACGTTTCGGTTATTATTTTTTTTTTTGAGGATTGGAGATGTTAGTCGCGTTCCTGTCTAAAGTTTCCCTGTTTCCAGCACAAACTTCTCTTCGAAATACAATTGTGTTCGTGGATGAACAGCGTACAAAGCCTGGTCCTCTTCCATAGTTGCCCTCCTCGCTGAAATTGTCAGAGAAATTTCGTGATCTGATGCTCGTTCGTTGGTTAGGAACGCTTGAATTCAGATTTGAAATAAATATATATTGTTAGCGATCTATTTTGTCCGCTTTGACTAAATATAGAAGCCCGAAGAGATAACTTCCTTTTAAGTATAGAGTTTAATTAAAACTTCAAAATTTAACCTACAATATAATCAGTCCACAATTTCATTGATTGTCCCGATGTTTTGCAGATCCTCTTTATTTGTACCAAGGATAATCTCTATGCTGTTTCGAAGGTATGATAATGGCGTCTCCAACTTGTTGCCTTCTACTTCATTCTCGTGACTTATTTCCAAAAATTTTCGTGTCTTTGCTTGCCGATACGAGATATGTTTGATGACTGTGTTACAACCAACTTTCCTTCTTCCTCCGTTGATAATATTTGCTTGCTTTCTTGCTCTTGTCGACTCGTTACCAACCTTCCAATTCTAAGACGATCTTTTAATTCCAGAAAGCAGGGCTGTGTGTTTCATAATCTGCACAAAGCTGTTACAAACGTGGTCAAATGGTACTGATAAGACCATAATAGATCGGAACCCATTTCGCTCCATATTGCATGTCAATCAGGTCAACCTGACAACGGCTATTCAATTCCGAATAAGACATAGGTTTGTTAACCAAGCCGTTCTTTTTTCTACGTTTCTTATTTTGGAAGATTTCGCACACCGATAACAAACTATTTGTCAGTTCTGCAGTTACAATGGCAGATTTTCTGGAAGTTTTTATTTTCTCTGTTTCGACTTCCACGAGCAGCTACAATCACACCATAGATGTTTTCAACTGGTAAATTCCACTTTTGAAGGTAACCGATGGTATTGTAAAGATGTTTTATTCGTGGCAGGTTTTGCTTTTCATCCTGAGTCAAAAATTGATTGCAAGCTTCTGTTGGTATTGCTTTCTAGTAATTCTGGTTAACTTGTTATGCGTTAAGTAATTTCTCTATAAAAACACTTTCTACTTGCTCCTTCGATTCGTCTTACATTTTTTGTCACGAATGGCGTAGCAACAACGAAACATGTGTAATAAATAGTTACTGTAGAAAATTAAGACTGCCGATTCATGTACCTATATTGGTCAACCGCATACAATAAACTAAGCCAAATAGTAGATGAACGTATTCTATTCAAGGAACACTTTTGAATTTGGCACGTACGGCTGTGGTCTTGATAAAACATTTTTAAATAATGGATTTCGGGAAGAAGCAGAGGAACATTAATCTTTTTTCGGATATAACTAAATTTTAATATCAATAGATAGTTAATTTTAGAAGTAATTAGTTAAAAATGCTTGATAAAAGGACTTGGCTGGAACTATTTTTACCTCGTAAGATCAGGTTTTGGGTTCTCAGTCTGACATAAACAGTCTAAAATTCTGCATTTGATATGTCGTCGACATAGTAACTTACATAACACGCTTTTCTAATTTATACCAAAGATCTATGACGTTTTCATTTGTTACATATTTTATTACTACATTATTCCTCTCACTCTTCGCGTGATTTGTCTATTACGAGACATAGAAATATTTTCTCTTATAACAGCGTTGCGCGTATTAAAGTACCACAGACACAGAATACCTACAGCTTAACATGGGCCCCGAACCAAGGCAAATGTAAATACTTGTACTTTAGAGAAAATTTACCAGGCGGAATATCTCGCTGACTTGCCATTAGCTTGCGAGAGCGAACGGCCGTTAAAAATCTGATGTTCCGGTACTGGGTATTGAACTCCATACCTTCATCATAGAAGCCTTACACGCTAACGTTTGGCCCTTTAATCTTAATTAATTTATTATATTAGAAGCCTATCGCATTCTATGTATATCACTTTGTTACTATATCTACTTCGGACACTACAGGATAAATTAAAAGTAACTCATTTTAAGACAACTACTACACAAGACATTTAATTTGTCAACGGATATTAGAACTGTAATTCGAAATTTTTGCGTTTCCTAAATTTTTCCTTGACTAATATTTTCCTCATTTTGAGTTCATTCGACGTATTAGCATTTGTAGATGCAGGTCGTGCTAATATACCGCTTGAATTCCCATACATCAATTTTATAGCTATTCCACTTGTTTTTCTGACAGTTCTATGTATTTTGATACACATTAAATGCGATCTAAAGTTTTTCAATCCGCTTTATACATGACTACGTTACAGTTATGTTGATTTAGTTTCTCCATAGCCTTCGCAGTAAAGATAATTTAAGATTGAACTGGACAATGATGTTGAAAAAGAAAACAAGCTCTGAGTAGTAGTAGGTATACGGTTGAAAATAAATCGCGGTTTAATAAAAAGCTGAAAGGGAATTAGTGTTGTAAATGCAGGATAATCTTTTTCATTCTGTCTAATTTGCATGAATTAAATATTATTTCCCATGTGTGGAGGTTACGTAAGCTGGTCCTGGGAAATTAGGTTATGTCATAAGTTTTTTTTGTCGTTTTTGGCGCCAATTTCCTGTTAGTATACCTTGCGGACCGGTTTAGTTGAATAAATTTCGTTTGGTTTAAAATTAGCTCTCTGGGATCTGATTGAGGAGTTCTCTTCGAAAATCGTTGACCTCTTTTGCCCCGTTGTGTTGTTCTTCGGGCACGTATGATGATTATTATAATAAATGTAGTTCATGAATGTAATACTTACTTGCGATATTATTAACTAGTATAATCTTCTCGAAGCATTCGCATTCCTGTATCATTCTTTCATAACTTATTGCTCTCCAGCTATACAACTTATTGCAGTTGTATCTTAAGATAGATAATCTTCGCTTTTAATTGGATATTGCGATACAAATGTAATTATTAGTTAGGTAGCTGGTACGTAGAAGGTTGCTATTATTGATTTACGGAACGCCAAGGTTAATGATCGAAATAATAATCAAAAGCATCCTTCTCCGCACACATAACTCGCTTAATTAACTACTAAAAGCTAGATAAATCCAAATTAAAATATGCACATTAAACTAAGAAAGTATCCACGACATTGAAGACTATTTTTTCTTTTCTATTTTATCATTTACACAAAATTGTTTTATTTTATTATAAATTCCTTTATTCTCTACACGTACAGCAAAAATAGTTAATATAATGGAATTGTTAAACAACAGATTAATAATATCTATGCGTTAAAAACAGTTTGTCCCAGAAAAGATTCATTCAATACTGTAATTATTTAGAAAATATAGATTTTCATAAAATACTACTGCCGCATCTCGATAACTTTGAATCCTAAAAAAAATGGCAGTCATTGCTACAATATCTACGTTTTATATCTAAGTTTTACAGGATGGTTGAGATATTACTGGGCAGGTAAATATTTTGCTCATTTTTGAAAGTATCCCCTATGAACCCCTTTCATTTGGAAATAGTAACGTGGACGAAAGCGAAAGCAGGGAGATATTTTTTTTATATACCACAGGTATTTGCGCGTTTACACTTGTACACACTGTAAAAAACCTATTTCCATGATTTTATCAGGCCGGTCCTCAAAAGAGTGGCATATGAAATAGCTATACACGGATACTACAGATATAGAATTGTTTTTCAAACGTGCAGAGCGAAATAGTTGGAGTTTTGGAACACCAGAAAGTTGCAACAATTACAGTTTAACGTACGTAAGTAAGATGGTGCAGACATTATTCCCAATATTCTATTTATTTGCAAATTAGATGAAAAATTCTAGTAGGAGTTGTAGAAAATAGAGAAAATAGTTACTATTAAAAGAGAAAATAACTATATTACCTATATTTATTATTTGTAACAGTGTGAGGTAGTATACTTAACACAACACATTATCTGAGATATATTTATAATGGCTGTGATTTGTATTGTGTAGTTGGAAACTACAATAAAACAGCTTCACATGGATGATATTTGAATTTAAATACATAGGCACTACTAAATCACACAGAACTGCACAAATACATGTGTGGGTTTTTTATTGCCATTTCGTCAAAGGTTTAACTTCCGTTTAAAAATTATGTAAAATAAGGGGTTGAACGTAGATGGCTATTGCACTAACAAAAAATAATTCAGCTACTCTTTTATTCAATTTTTCATTTTCCTGGAGATTGAAACGTATTTATATTTCGAGCAGTATCGTAATCTCTGATAAATGAACAAAAAGTTTACGTGTGCTGAAAACCATGAATGAAGTGAAAGGGCGGCCACGTTACGTAAGCGATTAGATATCTCAATGAAACTTTTTGAATGGAAATATTTCTTCCATATACCGTCCCCTTGCCCTGCTCAGCTCGCTCAAAATCCTGCAAAATTCGGAGCCACATAATGAATAGCAAAATGACATCCTTGCATTCGAAAGTCGAACCGGTACGAAACCCGTCGTGATGCGTTCAATTTTATCGAAGCTGTTAATATAATAATTCTAAACGGCGTCAGACAAGAAAGTGTTGAATCAAGAAATTGCAGTGTTTGTTCTCAAATAAAACGGGCTTCCTGAACAGAACTAATTTGCAATTAGTTACTATTTCCGGGGCACAACATAACGGTGCAAAAAGCGTCCAAAAAATCGCTGTTAGCAATCTACAATCACACCCACTCTATATATCATGCAGACAGTGTTACGTATCTCCTAGTATATGCATTATAAAGACAGAACTTTCATACACACACTTGCGCGCACACACACACACACACACGTATGTTTCCTGTTGTTTGATTTGGTCGTACCCCGAGGCAACGTAGTAGGTATACTGACCCCGCGATCGTACCTCTTTCATTCATAGATCGTGGGAACTTGAGAAACGCCCGGGGGCGCAATAAATCTGAGCCGCACAGCTTCTGTTTTTGTCCAACTCGCACTCCGAACTTGCCAGAGAAAGGATTCGTGTTTTAGAGCTACACGAATTGCACTGCTTTGGCGCCGGCAGCTACCGAAACCTGACATTCCGTGTGAACCCCCTTTGCTACTACGCCACTGGTTGCTGGATACGAATTATCGCTCTCGGTCAGCTATGTTTCAAACATGATAATTAGAATTAATGGAGATACTATCGTCAAGTTGCTATAACAGAAATTATGCATGAGGAAAACTAAGGTTTTCTCACCAGAAGGCAGATAAGGCGTAGCTTAGTCGGTAAAAAGTCAACTGCTAGTGATTGAAATTTCGGAAAAATTCAGAGATTTGAATCACGAGGATAAAACTGCAATTCAGTCTTTTCGGTATTCTGAAGAATATTTAAAATGTTTCTTAAGGGGATCCAAATCGATCTGGCAATCAAAAATTAAATGTGTTTTTACATCGATAAACCGTTTTATTCGTTTCCTTGTCCTTCGTGGTTCTTAGGGAAGTCTACCTGTTGGAAAGCGAACTGCAGCCAATGTAATAGACAATGCGTATAATATGCAACAAAATAAATTGGTAACCGTATTGGCATTGTTCTGACTGTGAGAACATTAAATAAATCCCGACATTGTATTTTTAAATAATCGCAATTTCTAATAAGGTGAACAAGTCACTAAAATAAGTGCAAGTACCTATGTCTTGAATGTAGGTTGATTTTGCCGTATTTTATACTGTTTTTGTCAATTTTTTATTATCACTTTCAGTGATTTTTTAGATAATTTTTTCACCTTACTTTGGTGTTGTCTAATATTTAAAAAATACCGCAAGTGGAAAGGTCGCCTATTAACGTAACTACGGTGACAATAGAAAACGCCAATTTGAGCTTATTTTGGGTCACTTTAGTAGCCCGTTAACAATTGGGATAATGCAAAATATTTCCTCAATAATTTATTAATTAATTGGTTTATTTGTTTTATCAGAAAATCGCTAATGAATCCATTGCCGGAAATATTTGATTAATCGATTAATTGACTGTTTGCTAATGAATTGTTTCATTTGTGGATTATGTGGCTAATTTATTTGCGGATTAATAGAGTTGATTGTTTAATTAGTAGGTACAGTTGATTATAGTGAAACCTCTGTTAGGGAACAAAAATAATATTCGAATTATAGAAGATTCGACTTGTCGAGAGACAGATTTATATAAGTACATAAAATTATAGTAGTTTCGCCGGGGCATCAGTGGATTTCGATTAACGGATATATTCTTGTAATCGAGGTTCGACACAAAGATGTTTGACTCTACTCATAATTCTTTTATTTGACATTTAAATATCTTTGATAGATTTCCTTGCTTGATTAATCAAGTTATTGACCAAGTAGTATGAATTACTTGTTCGATAACTGTATAACTGGATAAATGATCATTGGATTTCAATTGTTGGCTTAGTGAAGGACTTATCTCCGGAGGTATTCCTCACCCAAGTTACTCTAGTTAATTCAAGTTCCTGCTGAAGATGGCAGCGTAGTTGCCGAAATAGATATTCCAAATATCGTGATGGTAATGGGTTTTCCAAAGTTTATGGATTCATTAACCAATGTAATTGTTGTTTACAGTTGACTGTTGGTTGTTCATCGTGATAAGGCCAGAAAGTACGTGCATTCTTTTAGAAATTTTAATTTACCTATATGATAGCTCTACCTAAAATATTTACGTTTTTGTTTATAATATACGTAACAGTTAATTTATTTATATTATTATTATATTATTGCATTAATTGATTAATCGATTTTTGATTAACGGTGTAATAAACCTTTTATTCATTATTTCACTGATTCATATAATCTAAAGTTAGTTTAGTGTAGCTGGTTATTGATTATTCATTTAGATGCAAATACCCGATTTTCAAAGTTGTGTCTTGTTCTGTAGGTATGTATTATTCTCTATTTTGTTTATACCTTGCTTTGCAAGAAACATTTCTTAGCATAACTTTTACACTTTCTTAATAATTTACATTTTCCAATTAGTCCCAATTGGCCGACCGTTTAAAAGTCAGAACTTGATCTGATTAGTATACGAAATTTGAAAATTATTTCTTATCTAGAAAACGCGCTGAAATTTATTTTTGCTCTGTAATAATCACAGTGCGAATGTGTAATAAGTATGTAAAAGTAAAATATGTAGACGCATATGCCCAACTTATGAGCTATAACCGCGCAATAGTAAACTTTCATGTAGATCACGAATATTATGATTCGTAGACATCGATTAATAAATATCCATGAAACGAATTAGTAAACACGATGGAAAAGCGACATCGTTTCAATATTTATGTGTGCAAGCGAATTGCAGGTACCTTTTTTTTGTTGCCTTCTGTAGAATATTCAGACAATTTAATAGTATTTTTGTGTAATATCGCGTCTGTAATCTAAAAATAAATCTGTGACTCATTGTCTATTACAGCCATGTTCATATATCAGAGGTAATAATTACCATTTCCTTTGTTCAAGCTCGGAAATTGTATTTAAATTATATTACGCTGAAAGTTGTTTGCAATACAGTAAAAGGTTAACAGAGTCAACGCTGACGAATATGCTAATACGGTTAATTAATTTTTTAGCGCTTTTTTTACCCAATTTTAAATGGCGCCGTAACGGTCTCCCTGGTGCAACACGACAAAATTTTACTTTCCCCCAATATTACCAAGATTTAGTAAAGGAGGTTATTAAAAGGATGAAATATTACGATTATGGAAACTTACTAAAGTTCTAATTTCGCTACCTGCGATAGTTAGAAATTCAACAAATTTATTCTATTGTACACACTCTTGAACAGGTACAATTTTATGTTAACATGTCTTAACCTAACGTCAATATCTAAAATCTGGCCAATAAAATATGCAACCAGTGCCACTGATATAAATTATCAAAAAAATTGCAGAGTAAATCTATTCTCTGTTTAAATTATTTGTTTGGTGATAACACATAAACTTAAGTTGCCCTTAATCTGCATGCACATCATCAGTTATTTGGTGACGTCACACCGTACTACGTTTATACAGCGAAAAATGAAAATATGCAACAAAAAAATCTTAAACTGTATGTCACATAACATGCAAAACACGAATTCGTTTTCAGAGCGACATGTGAACATAAAAAACAGGACGTGAACGTGATGGAAACAAAATCCCTAGTTTTTATGTAGTTTCGAATTTTACACAGAAATTATCAAATATTAAAAATCAAAATCATAACTTACAACTACGTTACACGATCTTACGAATAACATGATTTTACTTCTTAATTTATCAAAAAATCCCAGAATTTTTAGTTTTTTAGAATTGGCACTATCAATACTAAATAACAAGTAATTGATGACGTGCACGCAGATTAAGAGCAACTTGACTTTACCTACACAACAATGTAAAAATCAATTATTTATAGAAAATAAATAACCATATTTTAACCAAAAATGCTCTGTTTACATATCAATATTTATATTGTATAGAACAATCCACTCCACAATATAGTAATAATAGGGTCGCTATACTAAACTACTGGTAATATAACTTACCTGCTCGCTTAAATTATGTGTAGGGTTGGTTGCATACTTTACCGATTCAATATTTAAAAATAATATAAAAAGCAATCGGTTAAATAATAACATGTGTCTTTGTTTTCTGAACGCTGGAAGTTTCATGGAAGTACTAAAAACCGGAAATGTTCCTTTCAGATTTGATCGTTTCAGTATGAGGTAGTAGCGCCACGGCACATTAATATTCCTATATTTATAATTCCACCGATTTCGCCGCCCAGTGAACAGTCATATCTGATCTTGGCAGCTTTGCTGATCAGATTTCATTATTATTGGACTCGATTTATTAGAAGTTGTTACAAACCGGCTTCCATTTGTTGGCCTGCTTTATTTGATTTAGATTTAGTAAAATCTACGTTGTGTAATTACGCCCTTATCGTTTATTAAACGATCAGTTTTCCTATTCAGGTCGCGCTTTTGACTTATCATTTGATTTTAATCGCTACTGGTGGCAAAATCCACGCCTATTTTATTCCGCTACCTTTGTATATTGTAATTAAAGCTATAAATTTAATATCGGAAAGGCTTAACGAGTATATGAGGTGAGATTAACGAAGGGAAATAGCCTACCAAGTGTAAGTTCCGCCTAAATTAATTAAAGATAATTTTTTGGAACTTACACTAACATTTTGTTAATGGTATAGCAATTTGATTTCCTTAACGGACATTTTGAAGTGACTTAAAAAATTCAAAAGTCGTTTTTCTAGACTATTCTGTCTGGCTGTCTTAAAAATGGTTTTATTGTTTTAAGTCTAAATTTCTCTCCATCACCTTCTAAACGTTTACAATATAATTCGAACTATAAGAGAAAGACTATATGTAACAAAATATTTTAAATTTACTAAGTAATTTAGGTGCTTTGAATTTGAATATCCTTAATTTTTTGTTTATTTCAAATCTACCATTTAACGTTAGCCAATCAGAATAAAGATAAGAGCATGTGGATGAATTTTAAAATAATTAAAATCAGTTCAGCATTTGATGAAGGGGAAGAAAAATTTTTTTGTTTTCTTCTTTTGGTTAAAAATGCGTGTCTAAAGTTAAATCGATGATTAACTTTTCTTTTCTAAATGTATATAAGTAATATTATCTCCTGTTTTTTCTATTTCATTTCATGTAAAAAAACTGTTGGTTTTTTTTTTCAAATATAACAACGCACTTTTAGGAGAAGATAGTTAAGCCACATCCTTCCTTTTGCGGACAGTTGCTGATAAACGCAACAGTTCGATAAGGAATCTGGTAACCGATGGTCACACATTTCTGATTTCTTTTATGTGTTCGTGTCGATCGTTCTCGACCCTTCGATGTCGTTCAAATTAAAAACAAGTGTTTTAGTCTCTGCGTATGTTATCGTGATCGGCGATATCCTGTGCCTAAGATAACCAGATAAACTTACCTAAATACTTTGGATGTATTGGCTGTTGTTTGTATTCGATTGGTAGGTTATTGTGCTTGGAGCTTCTAAAAAAGCCATGTGTTAGTTTCTAAAGCACACGTTCCAGTAGGTAATCGATTTCGAGTTTAAATATCGCAAACCGTTTTGATGGTTCGTAATTCTTAATTTATTTGCTGTGAAATAAGCATTGTTTTATAGTTTAGCGCGACCCTGCATTGCTACTTCCGGTTTACTTGGTATTGTTGATTCGTTTCGCTAGCGTTTTATAGATGGCACGAGTTTTTAAACGACGCTTACAAAAACTATCCATGGCTTTATTATTTACCTTAGCGCTAAATTTCTGTGTAGGTAATTTTGCTTACTAATTTGTATTTCAACACTAATTGTATGTTTTCAGCAATTTTTAATAATTTAAGATAGGAATCGTAAGCTTCAGTGTTGTGCAAGATTTTTATTATAGTGTACGTACCGGTGTATACGTAACTTATATTTCACTTAAGCATGGAATAGACCAGATAATTCACATTAATTTGTAATGTGCATTTTGAGTATTTATTTATGTTCACATGGTCAGAAAGAGAGGGTGGCTTGTGTACGACACACCTGTACTCTATTCCCACACTAAAAACCACCTGTGGACGATACGCTTCGTGAAACGCGCATCACGAGGGAATACTTTATATAAAAATTAAATATTTATAAGGGTCGTTATCAGGGCAAAATTAATTACGAAAATCGTACAGGATAAGTTTTTAAAATGGACATTTTGTTGTATTCAATACAGCGGCGCGTGATTTATTTACGGGAAACCTTTGCGAATTTTTCATATTTCCAGTCTGATTAAAAAACAGTTTTGCTTGATAAACAAAAAACCGCATTCTGCCGAGAATTCGTCTATCCAGTGAAAATTAGATTATTTTTTGGGGAAATCATCAGAATTCTTTTGGTATCATTCTATACCTACAATGTGTCCAAAATAAGTAGGGCGCGTATAGGGATCTCGTAAACGTTAAGCGATATAGATTTGGCAATATTTCAAGCACTATGGTCCTTCAAATTCTAGAAATGATGCTTAATTTTTCATTTAACGGATTCTGTATGTCTTACCGTTGACAAGATCCCCTTGCACGCCTTGCCTATCTTGGATACACTGTAGGTATGTAAATTAAATCGAAAGTATCGTAAAAGCCAATTAGTCTATAAAATTTGTGAACAGAACTTGATATTTGATATCAAATTTGATAACAAACGAATAACTGTTAGGCGATTCTTATCAGTCTTTTATGCAGGAACTTGCAAAACACACAAAATGCTTCACAATCTATACAACGCCCACTCAAGCGCAAATGACCCCCGAAATCTTTTGAAATTGACTCATTTCTTACACATTTTAAAAAGCAAGTTACCTTGAATTTGAAATACACATAAAAACTTAATTTGTTTTAATTATCTTCTGTTGATGTAAAATTCAATTACATTACACATTTCCTTCATCGACGTTGGAAATAAAACAAACATACTCTAATAACAGAAAATCGGTAACCTTTTATTTTAAAATTTTCCCTCCAAAAAGAGAACAAGAAAATGCTTTTCACTGCTCCACCTGTCGCATTTTATTTTACTTTCCTGTTTTTCCCACGCACCCTTAATGTTGTACATACGAACCGACAGACACACGTGGCCTTTCTGACCACGCTCTCATCGAAATAAAACTTAATGGTGCGTGAACGTGAAATAACCCAATTATATACTTGATATTTTATGAAACGTCATTTTTTCTTACACCCGACTACCGAATTTGTCACTCCTGATGGTTTCAACTGACGTATTTTGATGTGAGTTCGCGGACGCAGGAAAAGATTAGATTATATCATTAACGAGGCCATTATTTTCCAGTGGGTTTCTTATTGGATGTACTCGCTCCGCCTCTGCTGAACTTTAACCCGAGACTCTGTTCTTGGGCAGTAATTGTTGTTTGCAAACTTGCTAGACGTCTATGCAGAGTGTTTGGCCTCAATTGTATCCTGGTGGACAAAACCGCGCCAGGTATTTTTGGCCCTCGCGAACTACTGATTTTAACTGTCTTTCTGAAACTTTTATATTTGGAATTTGTTAAACTGAGGGCTTTCGTTTGTGACTGACTACACATTTTAATCATTTAAACAGGCTTCTCTCCAATGTAGGTACTTTCAAAACAATATTGTTTATGCGTTGCCTGCCCTTGAATTTGAAACTTTTAATTTAATGAAGAACAGAAACACAGAAGCACAAGAACGTAGATCTTCGGGGGGTTGTTATAAGTTTTTTTTGAAAAGAAATCTGCTTCAACGTTCTCACGTTTCTCTCGGAATAAATAATAAATAAGCGCAATTACTATTAGAAATGGGTGTATAGCCGCACGAACAGTGTAGTGTTAAAGTCAAAAATTAAAACTCGTAACTTGGAACTTAGTAACATGACTAATTTGCATTGCAAATAGCGCACCTGCGTTTAAATTTTTCCCATGACTGCTTTGACACTTGTGTATGGTGTAGCAGCGAGTTATTTACGCTTATGTTTATTAGCGTCTATGATGTTGCTCGTTGCGTGTTAAGGATCACACAAACAAAAAGGAATATTTTTTGTAATTAAAATTAACACTAACGAAGCTCAAAATTGCGCATTTATGTTATTTCCTTATTTTACATTTACTCCTGTCTGTAATCATTTAACCGAATTGCCAAAGCTTAACTACCGGTGCAGGTAATTATAAATTTTTTAGTCTTTAGCAATTTCTCTCCTGTATTAACAACTGAAAAAAACTAGAATATTTAATACCTAGTAGCGGTAACATTCTCGGTTTAAGAGGTTTAGGGCTTTCAAATATACCCTTTGGTTTTCTAAATTATGCGTGTAAAAATAAACGAAAAGTCGGAATCGTATTGTAATACTTGAGTGTTTTTTAACATACCTGCAGCAGTAAAACAATTAGCTATGTCTCAAATGAGACGAGGGCTGTAAGAAGGTGCACAAAGGGGGCCACTTTGGCGGAACCAAGGTCGGGTGGTTCGCCGAGCCCGGCCGCTCCCGCAGACATCACGATAATTTTCCCTGCTGAAGATGGCCACATCACAGCCAACTTTGACCTTTGGACTTAACAATTTAATTCGGCTCAAATAGTATTCTTAAATTTTTAAAAACATCACCATTTTTATTTTGGCAAAAAATTGTACTTTAATGCAGCAAATTGATGTCACAATTATAAAGCTAACAACTTTAAATTTGAAGGAAAAAAACAGATTTAATAGTAAAAATGTTTACAAGTGTTATCGAAAGCAGATTGAAAAGTTATGGGGTGCAACGGAATAAACAAACGTAAGCGCCTTATTAGAGAGAACGTGTCGGTGTCAATAAAGCGTCATGAGAATGTTGACAAGGAGGAGACAACTGTAAGATTAATTAATGCCACGATTCCGAACTTCATTAGCAGCAGTGCTCTCAAAGAATGGAGTTAATGCGACCAAAGGAGCCAGCGATGCACATACATTGTTACAGGATCGCATTCACGATTATTGTTTTCTTCAAAAGGGGCTTTTACCAAAAATATTTCCGGTGTATTATAGTAACAAAATGTAGGGATGAGCTGTATGTAGGGTCTGAACTTCGCTGTTAAGGTAAATGTTTCCTTTTATTATCGGCACTAGTAATCTAGTAACATTAAGACCTAGCCTAAAAGTGGTAGTGGGGTTTTGTGGTCCGGACTTTATATTAAGCTGTAGGCCCCTCCGTTGTTCCCTGACATTCTTAGCTATAATATAATACAGGCTTACCGCCTGCATACTTGATGAAAGAATAAACGTCGGTTATTGAGAATATTGGGTCGCGTAAAACAGGTAGTTGTGCTGCATTTCACGAAACTAAATTAATATTCTTAAAATTATTAATAAAATAGTATTTGTGTTACAAATTGTATATCAAATTAGCAGTTTTTTTAATACTTTTGATTGATTGAATGAGGATGGAAACTTCTTATATCCATTCTTACAACAAGTATTAGTGAAGAACTGTTCCATATCTAACGATTTGGTTTAGGTTGCAATAGGCATGCAATCGTTTTTATAATCAATTTATACTTGAATATTGCTATGTAGCAAATATACAATTTCAAGAGAATGATGTTTTTCAAATGCACAATTGTTTTTTATTAGAAAATGTAAACGTTGTTGGCAACATAGATCTTTTAATGATTTTGAATCGATATGGCCCTTAGCTGTATTAAGGCTGCTACGTGTAAGTAAATGCAGCCAAAAATCGATTTCATTGATATTCATTACTAACTCTATCTTTTCGAGGGCAATTGGAAAAGTGATTTATAGAATCGAATGTTTTTCAGTCATAAAGAGTTAATCTGAACTCAGTACGAGTCTGTCGTGCTTCAGGGTGTGAATACATTGCAACTTACAAAAGAGCTTCATCGAGCCAAGTAAAAGCTCAATGCAGTTTGGCCGTAGGAAGTTTCACCCCCAAAGAACTTGTTGCACTCTTTTGTAAAGTCCAATAATCCTGGAACTAATTTACAATTCACCCCTTCCGGCAAGCCAACTTCAGTGCGTAGTTGCAGCTTCTTAATATCTGCTGCTATTCGTTTTTTTAAGAGTAGAGACAAGGCCAGATTTAAAACAATTTCCGGTTAATAATTCTTTTTCAGGATTTAAATTAGTCGCGTTTACGATGATTGCACATAAAAAATGTGCTCGCTCCTTTCAAAATGGCGTCGTCTGTTGGTGCAGACACCGGCCTGGGAGTAAAACTGAGTGATTTCCCACAACAGATAACGAGCCATTGTTTCTAACACAATCGCATAACTCGGTTTTTACGATATACAAGTGTAATTTAAACGCACGGTCAGTAGAATAAGCAGTCAACTTTATTAGCGTCAATTTAAATAATAACATCGGCGCTCTTTCTTTGAATATCGCCGTTTGATAGATGGCAGTCTTCTGCCTTTAATGATGCTTAGTGCAATGGTAGGCAATCTTACAAATCAGAGTTGTTGCAAAATGTCTAATAAATGCGGCCCGCCTCACTTTTTCGTGCGGCCCATCAAAGCTTAACATTTAACTTTTTAAATATATATTTCTATGTGTTAAATTAGAAAAAAGGCCATTAAATTACAAAAAATATATGGATATATTTTAAAGTAGTTCCCATTTCATAAAAATTGCACTTTTGATGAAGCCATTCACAAAATTCGTGCCTACGTATATAATCCGCTGATTGCAAACCTTGAACGCGTTGAACGTGGTAAGGGTGTAGTCCCCAAATAAGCAATGACAAACTTCTCATTAATATTTGTTTAAGATTTTTTCCCATAATAATTACTTTTTGATTTTTTTAATACTATTTCTATTATATGATTTATTTGTGTTTTTTTTATAGAGTTGCTATTTTGTTCATTTTGTTAAAAATGAGATAATTTGTGTTTATCATCTAGTGTTCATATTTTAATACGTTTCTTATATGCGGCCCGCATAACATTTGTAAATTTGTAGTTGGCCCGTTATAAAAAAAGGTTGCTCATCCCTGTTCTAAACAACTCTCGCAAAAACCCACGTATAAGTCGTTGCCTCAAGTTAAAGCCATCCAGAATTGATTAATATATTAAATGTAACATTTGCAGAACCGTTATTCATTTTCAAAATTATATTAAAATAACCGTAAACATTTTAAATTTGATTAAATAAGTAGTTATTTTTATAATATAGGTATTAGATATGTACTCAAAATTCAATAACTTTACAAGACCAGTTGACGTTTATTGACAAAAAACTGGAAAAGAACCATTTACTTAACGTAACTGTCCAATTAACGATTATGAAAAACTCACTCGTGCACTTATAGAATAGAATCTAGCTAAAACCCTGTTATCAAATCATTAATTTAACTGGAAGATATATGTGATGCCCTTAAATTCTTTTATAACAAGCGTGAAAGAAAACGTCAAGCAGGCCGTAGATTTCTCTTTTGCATACGCAGGTTGTTTTCTTAGTTCGTACCATAAAAGATTTCCGTTTTCATTGTGGCGCCGAATTGAAAACCGGGAAAATATTCCGTGGTTAGCTTTAAAAAGGAACAGTTTTTGAAAAAATTTGAATACATAATTCACACAGCTTCTTGTTCGCCTAATAAATTAAACTTACTGACGTTTGACAGTAATCACATGCGACAGTAAATGACGTTTGACAGTAATGACATTCGACAGTAAATGGCGTTTGACAGTAAATGACGTTTGACAGTAATTGATATTCGACAGTAAATGACGTTTGATAGTAATTGATATTCGACAGTCAATGACGTTTGATAGTAATTGACATTCGACAGTAAATGACGTTTGACAGTAATTAACATTCGGCAGTAAATGACGTTTGACAGTAAATGACGTTTGACAATACCTAAATGACGTTTGATAGTAAGTGACGTTTGACAGCAATTGACATTAGACAGTAAGTGACGTTGGACAGTAAGTGACGTTGGACAGTAAATGATGTGTGACAGCAAATCAAGCTTAGACATACTTTAACAGTATGACATTCGACAGTAAATGGCGTTTGACAGTAAATGACGTTTGACAGTAATTGATATTCGACAGTAAATGACGTTTGACAGTAAATGACGTTTGATAGTAATTGATATTCGACAGTAAATGACGTTTGATAGTAATTGACATTCGACAGTAAATGACGTTTGACAGTAATTAACATTCGGCAGTAAATGACGTTTGACAGTAAATGACGTTTGACAATACCTAAATGACGTTTGATAGTAAGTGACGTTTGACAGCAATTGACGTTTGACAGCAATTGACATTAGACAGTAAGTGGCGTCGGACAGTAAGTGACGTTGGACAGTAAATGATGTGTGACAGCAAATCAAGCTTAGACATACTTTAACGGGATCAAAACCAACTACCAGTCTAGTTGACTACAGGTTTTTTTGAATATTCGATACATACATTTTACCAGTTTGACAGTTACAGATAAGCTTTATGTCAAATGAGAGAGGACCTGACAGAAACCATTGATAACTATTCAATGATAAATTTTTTGTTTCACCTTAAAAATGTGCCCCTTGATAACAATGATTTCGATACCTAGATCGAATGCATTATCGTCTTACGTTACTTATAAGCGATGTAATGCTATATAATATTTCGCAGGTCCCGTAGAAGCGCTTCCCAAGGTTTTCGGTAGCTCACTGTTTCGAAACTGAAATGCTCTGTTGCAAATCGCAAGAATAATCGTTACTAAAGTGATTGCAATGGAAATAATTGCGCAATGAAAACGGTGATGGTCACTTATGACGTGGCTGTACACATATAACGACGGGCTAGCCTCATTGTTATTGTATTTACATGTAATAGCCATTATAAACAGACAGCCAGTAGCATGTGTGTTGAGGCAGCGAAGCGTAAAGTCGCTCCCCGGAGGCCTCCACGACACCGCGACCTTTCACCGTCTTTGTTTCAGGAGGACGATTCGCTTTGGACAAGTTCAGCAGGTACAAAAAAATTCTGACCTGACGAAAAAAGATTGCTGTTTGCTTCTGGGTTAAATCTAAAATTATTTTGCCCAAGGAGTAGAATATTTAAATTTTTTCTATTAACTTTGGCTGTTTTAAAAAGCATAAACTCAACAGACTTGTCCAGAAAAATTTGACGGTGTCTGTTCTGTAATTATTAGCGTCGAGGGTTCTAGAATATGAAATCAACAAAGAAGTGAATGAATTTAGAGTAGGTACTTTTTGACAAAATCGAGAATATAGTAATTGCATCCATAAAATTATTTGTTTATGTTTTTCAGAATCAGTACAAGTTATTTACAAACGGCAATATAGCTTTTTTGGTGCCTCGGTTCTAAAATTATATTCGCCTTTCTTAGATTTGTATTAAATTTACCAACAATCTTAAATTATTTGAGGGTATAGTATTTTATTATAATTGTTTTAATGAAAAGATTCTTATTAAGGTTCACTATATTTGCTCTATGTTATGAATTTAAGCATATCCTCTTATTATAACCAGGAGCTTGATCAGTAAAATTGTTTTTGTGGCAGACTTCCTATGACACTACAACTGAAATTCTCCAATTATAATTATAAACGTTTCAAATTCTACGTTCCATTAATTATTTAATATAGTTATTATAGTTATTAAGGGGCTCTAAATAACCTAACATTAGCGTTTTAGTTGTGCAAAAATAAAATGATATATTTGGATTTGAGTTAGTAAAAGTTTGCACCTTATTACAAACTACTATCCTTAAATTAGCCCAATCTCAATATGAAGATTTACGTGATCTCTATAAAATCAGGACAATCCATGACGCCATAAGCTATTTATTTAGTCGTATACTAAGCGCATTGGCTTTTACATTGGTAGCAGTTTGTTTTGCTCCGCTAGGGACAGAGAAAAGAATATAATGGTATGTCGTTGTAAACTGTTACACTTGATTTTGAATTCTTAAGTCGGTTTAGGATTGTCAGGGGGAACGATCTGCCTCCTCAAATAGACAAACCATGTCTCGGATTACCGAGCATCGAGATCTCTAGCTATTAATTTGACTATCTATTACATGATCATCAAAAGTAACAGTTAATCCGTCTTCAGATCTGTTGACATTTACAAACTGCAAACATAAAACTTTTTATCGCCCTTAATTTAAATAAAGACGTGCTAATTCCCATAAATTTGTATAAAATAATGTGACAAGAAACTATTTTGTATATTCATTTAAAACTAATTCGTAACACCAGGAGTCAAAGAGCCCATCAAACTTTTCTCGACCGGCAGTTGTGTTTTTAGTTGCTTATTCTTTTTTTTTTAACTGACAACGTTAATCTATAATATAAGAATACATGATTTCGTTTTCTTCTATTTATTCAAAGTATTCTTACAGTATTGTAGTAGTTCCTTTTTGAGTTTATAAAGCATTCTAGCGGAAAAAATCTAATCTATTCGTAAACAATTGAGTTAAGTTCGTTTTTTCAGGTACAACATTTTTAATTAGCAAGCAGACGTAAATCGCAATGAAATAAATGATGTAGCTGGAGGTCAGCGGAAGTAATAGTAAAATTTGTGCATTTCTGTTGTCGAATTATCTTGTCTGCAACGAAACCGAAAACCTTGTGTATTTAATATCGGGCCCCATTAATAAACATTTTATGGCGGTGCAACTTTAATTTGGAAGTTAAAAGTTTCTCTTAATTATACCATGTTAGTAAATTTCGTTATATATAGGCTCCTAAAAAACGTGTGAGTCAGGTTGAATCAGATGGAGGCAACCAAGTGTAACATGCTTTCTGGAAATACCAACTTAACAGATAATAGCTTTCAAGTTTTATCATCGTTAATTAGTTTTTTTTTGTATTTTTGTCTCAGGTGGCGTGAACTCTTAGCTTAATTAAAAACTTGTTCATATTTTTCCTATTATTCTGCCAAGTCCCTTTTGCGAAACGACAAACCTTATTTGACCATAAACTACGTCAGTCATTCAATACAGAAAACCGTCAATGGACAGCTACGTTTTTCTGGTAAAAAATTATTCATCAGTTTACGCAGCTTACATGTTTGCAGTCTGCTAGCTGGAGCTTGAATCATCACCTCGGTTTCAGCCTAAAAATTACAACTTAGGATTTTTTTCTCGAGCTTTAATTCGAAAAACAAATAAATTTATGGGTTTATGTAATTGGGTAGCAAACATACTTCAATTAACGCAAAGGACACTCAAAACGAGGCTGTTCTAAATGCTTTAAAGTTGACGCGTTTATGTTTGTGTGTACATAATACTGAATGTTTGCCATGTACACAGATAATTGTCTGGCTTTAGAATTTCACGAATGTTTTAACTCTATAGACACAGCGGGGAACTCCTTTGGAACTAGAAGAAATATCTTTTTGAACAAACATACTTGATAGTTTATTGTGACTTTTTGATTGTTGGAAAATCATTTCACTACGAAGTTGTTCAGGACGTTTTTGCTGATCGTCGTTTCTTATGCAAGAAATGCTTTGAATATTACAAAAGAAAATGTTTATAATAGAACTGTTTTTGAAAAATATGTAGATCTGAAGTGTAAGCTCAATGACAGTTTTCTTGTGTGTATAAGCCAATGGCCTATTAATGACCTACAATTAGTAGGTTATGTGAGCCCTCTTTGCACCTATACCGGGTAGGATGCTAACTTAACCCGTCGTACAAAGAATACAAACTCCACTACATGGGGTACGATTGTCAAAGATGTTCGTATAAGAACCGGGACCTACGGCTTTACGTGCCCTCCGAAGCGCGACCGGTTGCGTATGCCACTATATTGGTCTACCCATCTGAGTACTGACCGGCGCGGATTGTGCTGCACTACGATTACCGTTTGACTGGAGTTTGTAGTGCTCCACCGATAGTAAATTTAATAGTTATAACCGAAAATAACTGCAATACTTCGACCATATGGCACATAGATTACCAAATCTTCCAGGATTGCATTTTTTAGTATGGGGGTTTATTAGGTATATAAAATATACTGGTCAAAATCTGCGTAACTCAGTGGTAAGGCAGTGGCTTTGAATCTAATAGTCCAAACGCTCCCCGGTTAAAATCACTGCAGAGGTCAGAAAAACTTTCTTATTCCCTATGTGGTCAGTACTAGGTCTCGGTCTCCATTTGCCATTGGGGATCAAATTAATGGCACTGCTCGTGCTATGGTCGCAGTAGAGCAGTAACAATAGAGGAGCAACAAGACTCCACACATACACCAGGCAAGACACACAACATTATGCACCAACATCGTGAGCCGCAGAGTTGTGCGTACCACAAACTAGCTTAGCCTCGTCTCTCACCAAAGCAATGGTTCCTACAAGGCCTCTGAAAGCTCCAATAAAATAGTGGTCAAAATAGAATTTTATTCGTAATAAAAATACAATTAGAAAAAACAGCTTGAAATTTATTAAGATGAACGTAATGAATAACTATGGACACTTGAAATAATTATTTTGACTGGCACTATTCGACTATTTTTGATTCTTATTATATTATGCTATAGATTTCTAAATAAACCTTTTTTCCCAACCGTTTCACAGATGACTGAACTTAAGAATGTTCTTCATATTACGACCTAATTTTTAATAGTTTTCTTTTTCATCACTTCATTAAGCTCAATAGCTTGTACCGGCTCCCATCTTTACTTCGGTCTTCCTCTGTTTCTTCTTCGTCTTGGCCAGTATATTTTTGCTGGCTGCGGTAATATTCAATAGATGTTCACACCACTTAACTTTATTTTAAATGCTTTTATCGTTTAAGTTGTATATTCCTAGTTCTGCTTTTATTTCGTCATTTCTAAACATATTCATATCTTGTATATCGTTTTGTTGCTCTTAAAAACTGCTTTTCACTAACTTGAAGTTTGGATTAATCGCGTTTTGTTGTTGTCCAACTCTAGCTGCCATAAATTGGCGTAGGCACTGCTATTGTTTTGTAGAATTTGAGTCCGGTTTCTATTCATTTTTGTTGTGTTTGAGGTGTTTGTGAATAGTACCGCATAGATTCTACATTTGGTTTGCTTATTGTCTGTATCTTTGTCTTTCTCAAATGCTATAATGCAATCAGACATGGCAAACTGTAAGAAGTACACAATGCGCAGAAACGAGTTTTCGCCCAGACGAATCCATTATGTTTGTAGGAAAGGTTGGAATTCAGTGGCGTTGTACGTAGAACTCGCACTCTAACCTAGGTATTGCTGTTAGGTCGTGTCATGCCTCTTAATTCCTATCAATTTAAATTTATAATGTCAGTGTCTTTATAATGGATCTACAAAATGTTCTAAATGCATTAATATTTTACTAAAAATGTTTATTTTGTAATGCACAAGTACCCCCATTTTACTGCAAAATCTACGCCACTGGTCTACATTTGACTCCAGCTTGCCGGTCAGATTTCAGGTACTTCTTACAGTTTTCCATTTCTAATTGTAGTGTATCACGTATTCCGTAGTGTTATTGTTTACTACAATTTTTGTTCTTATTGGGTGTTATCCGATAAATGTCATTGTGTTTATTTTTCCGAAGAAAATTTTTATATCACTGTCTGCATATATAACTATTATTTACATAGATGGTATGGTATACTAATCTTTGTAATTTATCTTCGTTATCCTGGATTATTATCATGTTTTATATATTCTTTGAGGCTTTCCCGGTTTCTCGAACTGTCAATATCACAATTTACTTGCGGCTTAGATCGCGTCGTCATTTGGAAACTACCCCAGCATAATCCGGTAAGGACCGACCTGCATCTTGGCTGCCTTTACAAGCATTTGCTCTAGAAGTTTGAGATTTGTTCGTAGGCCCTGCCTACCTAAACAAGGCCGCGTGCTTAGATTACTTAAACCTCGGGGCGGACAAGGATTTGATCTTAATGTATTTTGTTTGCCAGGACAATAATATTTAATCAGCTTATGCCTGTTAGCTGTTTGTGAACCCATACAAACTAACGTTTCGCAAGACATTGCAGTTTGCATCTTCATAGTGAATAGAACACGAACAAATATTACTCATATTTTTGGAGCAAATGCTTGTAAAGGCAGACAAGCTATAGGTCGGACCTTACCTGATAATGCTGGGTGTAGTTCCCAAATGATGACGCGGTCTAAGCCGATAGTAAATTGTAATATTGATATGACCATGTTATTTTCATATAAGATTACAAATTTTGCTGTGAACCAGTTATTTGGGATAGTTCTTCTTTCCAAGATATTATATTAAATATGTAGGTACAGTATTTTAAGGTTTAACAATGTACCACTATATTCCAGGTATTCCATAATTATACCATGAGGATGTGTAGCTTCCCTATTGTTCATGTTTCTCGTAGTTTTTACTAATTCTTGCATTTCTGTGTTTACTATTGATTGTTTTTCTGTTTCAGTCATATCTCCTTATGATTCTTGTTTTTATCAAACTTCCAAGTCCCAAGTGCTAAATAATTGGCATTTTTACAGCTAATATTAATTGTTTCTGTTCTATGTTAATGTCTTCGTATGTTGAAGTGTTTGTTAGCTATGTATTTAGTCTACTACGCTATAAGCTTCTTATGTTCTTATCTCGTAGCAAGTGTACCTTATAAACTTTTTCATTACTCTTCCCTTTGGGTAATCGATGTTTTTCCATCTTGCATATATATTTATCTGGCATGTTAAGAGCAAGTAATCTGATTGTAGGTATGTGTTTAAGACACGGTTCGAAAAAATTAAATATTTAGGAGCCATAATAAATAAATCAGGTCTAATTTTAAAGACAGAATACAACACATCCGTAAAATAATAGACTTTAAATTCTCTGTGGTGGGATAAGGGTATATCCAGAACAATAAAAAGAATTGGGAAAAGCAACGGTGGAATCCATGTTGTAGTAGTATGGGCCGTAAATGTGTAAATTAAACGTAAGCTAGTCGCAATCCAAATGGCCTACTTAAGGAATAGTAAGATGCGAAAGAATCCCCAACCAATTGATCAGAAATAATATGGAAGCAGGAGAACCAGTAACATACAGGATAGGAAGGAGGGGTCTAAAATGGTTTGGCCATTCCCCGAAGATGCCGGAAAATAGGTGGCCTAAAAGAGTTTTTCAATTGGCCCCACCGATAAAGAAAAACTGCCGCGTTTTTTCTTTATCGCGGCACTCATAGAACGAAGGTATTAGAAGAGTAATGACAGGTCAAATTTAGAAGAACAACAAGCACTACGAGGGTTGGAACTTTAATAGTGGCAACACTGCTGTAGAGACGTCATGCAACGGAACCTAATAATGTCGCTTATACCACGTTAGTTACATATCTACCTTACCTCAGAGCAAATGGACTCTCCCTTACCACATCACGCGCATGCGCACTGACGAGAAGAACAGGGCCTCGTGTTAACTGGCGGTCTAATGTAGTGTTGTCACGATGTTTTCGAAACAGGAACAACGGAGTTGCATAAAGATTTAATGTGCCAGAGGTCGTACAGCATGACAGTGTCATCAAGGTCTTCAAGAGGCTTGCGGGGAATCTGCATTGCCTTACAGAACAGTGGCAAGGTTGGTAAAAGCCTTCAACGAGGGACGCCAAAATGTGGCAGACATGCGTCGGCCAGGTCGTCCTAGTGTCAGTGAAGAAGTGTATGCTCTTGCCTCGTTACTGGACAGTGATCGACGCCATACGATGCGTGAGCTGGCCCGAGAGACAGCATTAACGCATACGACTGTGCTTCACATCCTGAAGGAACGCCTGGGCATGAAAAAAATTGCATCACGATGGGTTCCGCATGATTTGACGGAAATGGCTACGATATGACGCTGCTCGTAACCACCTCGAGCGCTATGAGCGCGAAGGAGAGGCTTTCTTACGCCGTATCATTACGCTGGATGAGACGTGGGCCTAATCGTACAAGCCACAACTGAAACGCCAATCGAATGAATGGTATCATTACAGGTCACCACGAAAATCGAAAGTTCGTCAGAACCCCAAGTAAAAGACATCAAAAATTACAAATCACCGGGTGCAGGTAGTATCACAAAAGAAATGGTTCAACAGGGAGGAGAACTACTACAAAAAAGTATCAAAACGTTATACATATAATAAATGCTTATCGGAAGACAACATACCCTAAGCTTGGAAAGTTGCAAATACAATCCTAATCCACAAAAAGGGAGACAAAAGATGCCTAAAAAACTAACGACCAATTACCCTGTTTTCGCAACCATATAAACTACTACGCAGACTATTCACAAAAAGGATAGACAAAAAACTGGAACTATATCAACCAATCGAACATGCTAGACTCCGCAAAAGATTCAGCACAAATGGCCCCAAAATCTTACTTGGGAAACCATCTACTGCAATACATGGCATTCGTAGATTACGAAAAGGTTTTCGACTCACTAGAAATGTGGGCAGTAGACCAATCCCTATGGAATAGTAGAATAGACCATCGTTATGCCGGGCTCATAAGCAACGCAAACAAGAACACGACAATAAAAATACAAATGAACGAGGAAATCAACGAGATTCCAATCAAAAGAGGTGTGCGCCAGGGAGATCTTCATTACAGCCTTCGGAGACAAAAAATTGAGACGGAAGCACAATGGCATTAATATCAACGAAACCCGTTTCAATCACCTAATGTATGCCGACGACATCCTAGTGATAGCCGAAAACGAAGAAGATCTCCAAGCTATGCTGCAAGAAGTCAACGCAAAATCAACAGAAGTTGGGCTACATATGAACAAAGAGAAAACTAAAATAATGATCAACACAAAAGACATCCTACAAATCAAAATAAACAACATTACCCTAGAACAAGTATCGGAATATATCTACCTAAGACAACTTATCAAATCAAACAAACAAAACCTAACGACAGATATTACATGAAGGATGAAGCTAGGATGGGCCGCGTTCGGCAAACTAAGCTATGTGCTCAGAAACAAAAACATACCCCAACATCTGAGAAGATAGGTATTCAACGAGTGCATTCTACCAGTCCTCACTTACGGCGCTCAAACCTGGACCCTGATCCAGAAGAACACGGACAAGAAAAACTCAACGAGCAATGGAAAGACAAAAGGTACACTTCTTACTAAGGGACCGAAAAAACAACACGTGGGTCAAATCAAAAATAAAAGTAAAAGACATAAGAAAACACATGACAACACTAAAATGAAGATTCGCTGGACACAACACTAGACAAACGGACAACAGATGGAACGGTAAAATAGAACAATGGCGCCCATGGTTGGGTCAAAGAGAGCGAGGTAGACCACAGCAAAGATAGTCGGGCGACATCAAAAGAACAGCGCGTCTAACATGGAGAAGACTAGCAGCAAACCAAGAAGATTCGAAGGAACTAGAGGAAGCCTATACCCACAAATGGGTAGAAGAAGGCTGAGAAGAAGAAGAAGAAGAAGCTATTATGATTCTAATATATAAGGGAGTTTCAATAAATTTAAGTTAGTTTGTTGAATTAGACAACAATCAGTCGCATGTAGTGGAGCTGTCTAGAAGAAAGCTGTTTCAGACATGCAGGCTAGCTTTCTCAAAAAAATAACGCAAATTTAACTTCTGTTTCTGGTTGTGAATTTTTATAAGGCTTATTTTAATTAAATTATAATTAAACCAGTAGTTTTCAAATATTAAAGTTTTTCGAAAATTCACTTCATTCAGATTCATTACGTTAAAATCTCAAATTCGATTCTATTCGAGTAATTAGCTTTAAATACCTGTAGCATGAGATTTCAACTGTAACAGCGTACAGTATTTGTGGATAAAGGAATATTATTGAGTTTATTAGGAAATCCTCGTTACCTGCACTGTAGGTATCCCACCCGAACAAACGTTGCATTCATTCTAAATTCGATATATTACAAAGTGACCGCTACGCGCCACCGGCAACGAGCTTACACTATACTTTTCGTGCAGAAGGAAAATTTCTGACATGCTGAATTGAACATTTTATTATATTATTATAAAGAACATTTACGGTTTGGTTCTAATAAATTGCTCTGTTGCAAACAACGTGTTTATATCTCGTAAGTTTTAGAAGTCGATAGTAAAAATATCAGCAAGAACACTGTCTTATACAGCATGTATATTTATAATGGCAAGAATTTCCACAAACGAGCGCAATTACAAAGTTCGTTTACTCTATCACATACTTGAAATTTACTGTACCATGAAATGTTGGCATCCTGATTACAAACGGGGACCTGTGCTGCTTCTGCCAGATCACGGCAATACTCCGCCGTAATTACGATTTGTTTAATCTTATCAAAGTGGCATCGACACGATCATTACTGCGTCAGAATCAACAACAATAAGCATCGAATGCCCTTGAGCTGCCCGCCCAATCGCAATGAACAGCTCTTTACCGTATCGCAACAACATCCGGCTCCGATGGCGGCTCATCGCGATCAAGGGACCCCTAATTAGGACTGTTCGTGTTCCATTCACTCTTATCGGGTCCATCTCGCACCAGATAACCGGCAAATAAATTTATTTATTAAGGTATTAACGTGCTGCAAAATGTGATGGAAAACAGGAACAAGGCGTACTATAAACCTATTGTGGATGAAGAAAATGTTCTTAACCAGAGTCAAACGCATAAGCCACACACTTCTGGAACTGAATTTAACCAGCGATTTCAACGCAGCAGGGGCGTAGGTTGCGCTTTATTTTTTACTTCATCATAAATTTCCATCTGTATAAACGATTTCCTAGGATGATCATGTAGCGACAACATTTTCACTTTAAAATGCCCAATAGAATAGCAAAAAGAATTTAATCTGGAGACTCATATGGCATTTATAGATTTTGAAAAGCCTTTTAACCGTGTGAGGAGATGCAAGCTATAGTCAATTATGTCAAACAGGGGATATCCTAATCACTTAATAAAAACAACACAATCGTTATACAAACACACAAACATCACAATAAATACAGGCAATGACAAAACTGATCAAACTGAAGTTAAACAAGGGGTCAGGCTGGCTGTAGTCCATCGCTCACTCTTTTCAACATCTATGTAGATGACCTAATAAAAAAGTGGAAACCAGATGCCGATCCACACGGAAAAAAATTTGTAGTAAAATGTTTTACAATTGTAGATCATGCAGCTACAATTTGTAGTGCTATAGGCGCCAAATATACGTTGTAGTATAGATTTCCGAAGTTTTGTAGTACTGATTCTGTAGTACCAGATGCTACATTTTGTATCAAAAAAATGTACATTCAGTTGTAGTAATATGCTTCAAACTGTTGTAGGAAATTTTACTACAATTTATTCTAAAGTTTGCACTTATTTGCAAAAATTATTGCCACGAATTTTAATAGAATATAAAATTAATGTAGTTATTATTGCTACATGTTGTAGAAAATTTTGCTTATAGATGTAGTTAGAAATGCTACAATTTATATTATTTTGTAGAATATTATTTAGTAGATTTTGCTCTTCGTTGTAGTATATTTTGCTAAATATTGTAAAGAAATAGGGTTAGGGGGGGGGGGTATTAAAAGCGGATATTAAATACCACAAGTTTATTTAAAAGATAGTAATTCGTACAAAAACATTAAAGATTAATAAGAGTAAATGTAAAATTAAAACAGAAACATGTTAAACATACGCATTTTAGAATATTTTCAAATAACAGTAACGGCATATTCATCGTTGATTTTACAAAGCGTATTTGCAAGAAACAAATTTTTTCTCCATTTTTTTCGTTAATAAACATGTTACGAAATCGTGTAACTCTTGTTGGTGTACAAGAATTTTTGGAGTCTCAATACAATTCTGAACTTCATATGCATAATAATGATTATTAAAATGTCTTGTAACCAAATTGATGCAAGAGAAATGTACCGTTTGGCCATTTAAAATGAAAAGTTTTTCAACTAATCCAAACGATGGTAAATCTACAGCTTCTCTGACAACAACCATATCTGGCTTATAACATACGCCACTCACAGTAACGTGCTTTACTTGTATAATTAAATTTCTATCTCTGTCCTTGAAGTAAGTTTGATAATCACTGTCTGTTACTTCTGTGGCTTCTGGGTATTCAATATTTTTTTTAAGAGGGTTAAGTATTTGACAACACAATTTAAGTTGACATTTGTTTGCTAAGGTATGAATAATGTTTTTAAAGCTCCCAGAAACATTAGATGTAAGCTTGGACTGTCTGTGATATTGTTCAAATCTCATACACCACAAATGTACCAGTGGTCCCGACTTTTCTAAAACCATGCTGTAATGTAGGAGAAAATGATGTTTAGGTTTTAGCGATTTAAAATACAGCAATATAAGTTGTAAGTAATCTTGGATTAAAATTTTTTGCCTAATGTGTTCTGAAAAATGTAAAGAAGGGGAACAAACAATATCAATTATTTCTCTAAGCAAAATCCAAATATTCCAGATTTCTAGGCCCTCTGGAATAAAATCTCCAACAAGCAAACCCAAATTTCTCACAAAGCACCACATTTCGCTTGCAGACATTTTTATTTTAGATTTTAATTTATCTATAGTAATAAGAGGTGGTTTGTTTAAATTATCTGTATTACCATAATGAAACGAACTTATTCGGCTATTGAGTATGTCCAAAGAAAATAATTTAAGGTCAATAATCAGAGTTCTTATTAAAGCTGTTATATCATATAGACATATTCCTTCAAAAATATCATGCATGATATCAACTGCATAATTGGTTGTAAGATGAAAATCTGGAATTTCGTGCCAAACACATGATTCTTTAATTCCTGTTGAAGGTTCATGGGATGCAACATCTTCGTCGTATGATTCCTTTGTTCTACTTAAATTTCCGTCATCAAAACAGGCGATTTTTAACTGATCTTTTGTGATTCTACAAAATCTGCAGCACCGTGTAGACGAAAAACTTTCATTGAGCCCCAGAATAGAGTGTATACCCAAATTGTCTCCTATTATTAGACCCAATTTAAAATAAATTCGAATGTCATTACCATTTAACTTAATCTGAATTCCATCCTCTTGTAAAGCTTTCAATTCTTTAATTATAGCAGAAAACACTGCCTTGTTTCCAAACTCTTTTTTATCTTTGGAATAAAACAAGGCAAACAAGAAGATCGAATTTAACGAAGAAAACAAATTAGGAGGTAAACACGGAATACTAATATATACCGCACCTAATTTATTTTTGTTGGCATGTGAACCTAAGGTATTACCAACTTCATAGTCGTCAAAAAATAAAAATAGCGGTAACACTAGTTTGTTTTCTTTGACATACTTAAGGCTTTTCTTTTTCCATAATTCCCCCTGTATAAAATTTACGTAAGTTTTTGACAATTTAATCTTCTCCATATGATTTTGAATAGATTCATAAACATTAGGTTTTTCAAATAAAACTGTAAATACTTTACTTAGTCGAATTATTTTACCAGTTACCTCCGAAGGTTTAAGGGAAACAGAGGAACTACTTTGTTTATAAATATTTCGGTAACCAATAATGAAATCATCCGGAG
>JABXWE010017765.1:0-32027 GCA_014611495.1 Limonius californicus
TATGCAGCGCAAAAAATCACAAAATTAACTTATTTACTAAGTTGATTGCTTTGTCAATTTTAGTTGCTTAGTAAACATTCGTGTCTTTTGTTTTATATTTTGGATATCTTGTTGTAATAAACTTTTAAATACCCAACCTATTCATTTATGGGATAAATTAATGAAAAAACATGGTTCAGTGCCTGCAAATGCGATATGCAATAATTTTGATCATGTGTGTATTCCGAGATACAGGGAGCATTACTCATAGAGATAGATCTGGAAGGCCAAGAGTTCGTACTCAAAATACAGTTGATGATGTTCGTCAACGTTTGAACGAGCAACCTACTACATCACTACGTACACTTTCGCAAGAGACTGGTTTATCATTAGGAAGTTGCCATACTATTGTCAAAAAAGATTTAATGCTGTTCCCATACAAAATTCTTGCTTTACATGAGTTGCGGCCAGCAGATCACAATATGAGAATTTTGTATTGTCAGTGGTTCCAACAAAATTTTGATGAACAATGACGAATTGCTAAATTTGACGCTTTTTTCTGACGAGGCCTGGTTCACCCTTTCGGAGTATATAAACTCACAAAATATGAGGTTATGGACTGCTGCAAATCCGCATACTTTCCGCATACTTTCCGCGAATCTCCCATTCACCCGTTACGAGGTGATGTTTTGATTGCTCTGTCTCGAAGACGTATTATCGGACCTATATTTTTCCACGAAACTGTTACTGCTCAGAGATACCGGAATATTGTACGTGAATTTTTTGACGATCAAATAATTAGTTTACGTTCAAATCCAGAATTTCCACCTAGATCACCAGGCTTGACTATTTTAAATTACTTTATATTCCCTTATCTGAAAAATAATGTATGTAAGACCCCTATTAACAATATCGAGGAACTGCAAAACAGAATTACGGAACAGTGTGCCAATATAACTCTTCAAATTCTTATAAATGCTTTTAATAGTATGAAACGACGAGTAAATTTGTGTCTGCAGGAAAACGGTGGCCATTTTGAACAGCTTCTTTAGTTTTTTTTGTTAATTTTTCTGAACCTGTGAATTAAAAAAATTATAATTACCAATTTTAATAATTACCTACTTGTTATGATTTGTTTAATAGTGTAGTAATTTAGTTGTTACTGTTATCGTCTAAATTGAAATAATAGAACTCATTGCTTCAAAAATTGATTTATTTACATTTACCATGCAACTTAACCTAACATAACACTGCCGGTTAGGTACTGGCGCTTGCGCTAGATGGCGCTAGAAAGGTTGTGCCTAAACGTCAATTGGTATATAAAGGTTGCATTAGACGTAATTTAATTATTCCGTGGCCAACCTTTATGTAATTACTTTTTGAACTCACGGTATAACAAATAGGAATACATATTAGAGAACGCTGTGAAACTGCTTACCGTTGTAGGACGTATGTAACACCCTTTAAAAATTATATTAAATCCACCAATACGTGCAATACATTGTTAAACATTAATTCTACCTCCTAAAAAGTGGACATCCATACAGTTATTTTCCATTGAACATCCTATTCAGGACAAATGTGTAAAACCATCACCATAGTAGTCTTCTAACCATACATGGACCCCACATAAAACATGCAATTCGTAGGTAAAATATTTTAAGCAGTTAAACCCTATTTTTTGCAATACATTTTGTAACATGTATTGAAACGACTTTCGTGTGCCTTGTAATGCTTTAAATGTAGTTTCTGTTCTCCAAAAGTAAAAATTTGCATCTTATGTGGTGCACCCTACTCAGAAACATTGCTGTTAAGTAGCATCCAGTGGCATACCAACACTTGGAACGTCACTTTTCCCTCAGATGGTAAAATGATTCATACAAATTCAGGATGACTCTGGTCAAACCCTAATGCCCTTATTATCCCATGTTTTGTTGTCCTCGATCCACCAAACAAATGGAACAATATGACAATGTACATGACAGTTCATTGAAAACAAGAATGGGTTGAAGTGTATAACAATTTGATAACTTACAGAATACTGTGCTACAAAAAATCGATTTACCTCCACAACAAAACATGCTTTTTTAAGAGCATGTGTTAAATATTCCCACAATACATAAATGTGGGAAACAAAATTTGATTGTAACGATAGAAAACTACGCTTTTTAGTTTAAGCTTACAGACAATAGGAGTTTTCACATGCGTTACATAATTTCCCTAAACAGTCCAAAATTTTCGAAAACTAACTCTGTTGATAACATATCAACAGGGTTCTGAATCAATATTTTTGCAAGCATCTTTAATTTCATTAGATTTGTATATAGGGGTCGCTTAGGATCGCCCCACCATCCCCTATGAAACAAAGGATCTCTTTGGGACAGAGGGCTGGATAGCCACTTCCTAAGTGGTGCAAGCGTTTGCAGATTATTGTATCATACCCACAACTGCTCTGCTGTTTCGTGACAGAAGCGACCGGTACTATCCTGGACTATGCCAATTTGCTAAAAATGATATCTTAGTTGGCGACGCCTAGTTAGTAGTCCTGTAAGTTTTCTTAATGCAATTTTTCTGAGATTTAGTGCAAGGTGATCGACATGCATCGTTTTGCATGGTTTTGTTCCGACGTTTCTTTCCAGTATTGGTGTTGTTCAGACTTTTGAACGAGCTGGGGACCGCAAATATGGATTGTTTCCCTACGAACGGAGTTTTGGCAACTTGCAAGTTCATCTGCAATTTCATAGCCTTTCGATCCCACTTGCTCTGACCAGTTTTGGCTGTATTTTCTTAGAATGTAGGGCATTGTACAACTGACTGCCAGAGAAGGTACATATTCCGTCGTTGAGGTAGTTTTTTTCGATTTTCACCTCTTTGCAAGTTTTCATAGCCTGTTATGGCCTGAAACACAGCGAAGATGTTGCGCTAGGCCTTTGACATTCTTACACCAGGACCGGATGCCTGTGCTTACTTATTCTTCTGTTTTTGAGCCATCCGTATATCAGACTTGTTCAGTGTGTTGGCAAGAGTTTGCCACTCGGACTCACCTTTATTGTGCCTCCTCCTATATGTTAAGCTTGCAAAGTTCAAAAATCAAGACAAATATAATTCAACTTCTATTAGTTTATTGACATGATACTAAAATTATAATGGTTACGTGGAAAATAGTAATATTTATGGTTAAATAATACAAGATTTTGTTGGAACGTTGAAAACTGAAAAAGGCTCGCCGTCAGTGGCTTGTGATATTTAATTTATTCGCAGCCAGTGGGGTCGGGTCGAGTTTACAGTTTAATACAATTTATGATTACCCTTTACTTAACCAAAAGAAGAAAGAACAACTCTCGACTGAAGGTCGCTTTACGTCCTATTTAAAAAAAAAGGTTCAGCTCTTGAAACTTGAAGATTAACTCGGAAAAAGTTTTCACCACACAATCAGGATTTCTCCTACCTTAGTGTTTTTCGGTAGGGAGCAGAGAGGCACAACTGGGGTGGGGCGGAAAAAATTCGCTGATACGTCCCTGAAGATTGGATCGCTTCTGACAGATGTCAATATCTCCGCAGTTGGACGGGAGAATCACTTAAAACAGCTCGAAGAACAGAACTTCCACGAATTTGATTGCTTTTATCCGAAACAGTCGAGAAAACAATTTTCACTGAATTGTTTTTGCAAAAAGCTGACACTCTGCTAATATTTTTAATCCGACACAAGTCGAAGATTCTTTTGCCTAACGCAAGAAAAACGAAACGATAACTCAATTAGCAGAAGAGCTGCGACACAACCCGGTATCCAAAAGAAAATTTAATTTATCTACGGTCCCCGACGATGGAATCGGATGACCGGACCGATCAAAGGTGGAAAACCGACTCAAGAGGCAACGTAACGCGAATATGCATCGGCCAAAAATATTACACCACGTTGCGAAATATGGTGCAATAATTCTGGAACAATTCGCAGAAAGCGTCCAGCGCCAAGCGCGCAGACCAAACATTAATCGACAATTTTGCATGGTAACAAAGAAATTTCCACACCAAAGCGGCAATTAAAATATTACTTGAATTCAGATGAAGTGGCAAAATCAAATGAACATAACAAGGTAGGCGGTTTGTTAAAGTTTGTTTAATTTCTCTTGCGCTGTTTTGAATTTTGTTTTCGCCACCATATTAGTGCACCATATATGACCATAGGTGTTACTACCTGTAGATGTGTAACATCTAATGCGTGGTGTGTCGTTTGATTCACCACGTTTTCTTGGAGAGTCGTTGCCAACGACTCGTTGGCAACTTTGCACGCAGGCATCTTCTTGCTTCAAAAAAGAAGAAAATACAGAGACACAGATACCTCTTATTGTGCCTTTCCTTTCACCATTTTACCGCAGCTATTCCTCACCCACTTCGCTTTCTCTTTTCTTCTACTCTTCATTGTGGTTTTCACGCTCCTCATTCTTACCTTATTATTTTTTTCTTCCCTATTTCTTACATTTAGTAATTTTCTCTGTTTTCTTCGGTTTCCTTCCTAGTCGTCAGGCGATTTATTCTATATTTTACCAGTCTCTCTTTCACGTTGCTTGCTCAATCGTTTCCATTTGATTGCGCCTCCTATCTCTCCACTCATTCTCTTCTTGTATTTTCACATCATCGATTGAGAATAAGGGTTTAATTCTAGATTTTGTTGGTTAGGGTACACATACACACACGCATACTGTTTTACTGCAGATAGTTACCAAATCCCTATACGGGATGGAAATTTAGCAGGGCCGCTGGAATTTCTGTTATTTGATTACAACATAATTCTTTTGATGGAAACTAACAAATCCGGTATGTCTTGAATGAACATGAAACATTATCATGGAAATAATTACGAAATCGTTGCGTACTTTTTATTTTTAATTCTATTGTTGTTGTTTTCACGCACGCTTTCGTTCTTTTCCAAAGTTTGGCTGATTTGTTAATCTCCATTTTAAATGATATTCGTTTTTCATATTAACAGTGATAATAGCAACGCTTAAAGATCTTATTGTTTTAAGTTTTTTAATTCATGAATGGTTTCAACACAATGTTTATTTCAGCAGTTAACAGTTTCTTGTTCTTTTCTATTAATGACAGAACTAGGGATATCTTATTTTCACACACTATTTTAAATATTTTATTTTAATTAAACAAGTTTTCGTATTATTTTGTAGAAATCTGTGCTTCCTCTTCATCTTTCTGTCTATGAGTTTTCTATGCCCGTATTCTACATCTTTAATATGTGTTCCTCTAACTGATTTCTGTATCTCCTTTTGCTGTTTATTTTTCTATTGTTTTTATATTTTATTTTATATCATCCCTGTTTGTCTGCTTCTCGCGTTTGTGTTCTATTATTTTATTTTTGTCTTATATTTTTGCTTGTTACATCATTCCACTGAAAAGTTCAAACATAGTATTTATAATAATAGTATATTCTTCAACGAGTGTAGAATGACAGCTATTATTCACAAGGATGAAAATTCTGTTACGAGCCGAAGGCGAGTGACAGAATCATCCGAGTGAATAATAGCTATTCTACACGAGTAGAAGACTATACTTTCTCTGCGACTATTTCATAGGAAGTTGCAATTTTTGGTCCGAATCAGTATAATAAAAATTTTGCTTTAGATGGACGTATGTCGGTTCACTAGCCACAACTATTTTACGCCGTGTACACCATTGTGTACTGTTTCTGTGATTTCTTCGGCAGTAAATTAATACACGTCGTTTTCGCGGTTTCCGTTATTTCTGGTGGCGAACACATTTCAGCGTTTTCGCTGTCTGAATTATTCATACCTAGTTCTTACTGTTTTAACGAATACGAAAATTTTAAACTGTTTTTGACAGTTACTTCAAAAACAAGTGGGAGATCCCAAGCGCTAACATGCCACGCCCACTAGCTTCCGGTTCCGCAATTTATCGTTGGATTCTGATACAGAATCCCACTGAAATAGAGAACAGAATCCAACGGAAATGGAGAATATCTATCATTCTTCAACTAAAAAGGTATATGTAACGAATACATTATATTATAGTCGTAGAGAAAATCATTTACATTCCTTTCTTGCATACTCCATTACATTAATTCTCTGTCGCCCTTTCTTATAGTCTTTTCTCTGCTTTTCTACTGTTTTACAATTTTTCTCCGAAAACGTAGTTTAAAACTGAATTTGAATCAAACATACTAAAGAAAATTGCTTTTTATTATTTCAATATAATCTATTTACGGAAATTCCTACTTGGTTTGATTTATAACCTTCTATTTAAGGTTCTTGTGTTTCTGTTCTTTGTCTCTTAAATCCGACGTTCTTTCATTTTTAATGAATAATCCTAAAGTGGAAAGCATTTTTATACTATTGCATGTTCCCAGATATGAGAGGCAACAACGCAGTCCATGCTGGTAGATATTAATGAATGCGAAATGTGGAAACGTTCATTTTTGATGATTCCTCCTAATCTTCTGTGTAGCCGAGAGGCAACTTTTATTTTTTATTAAAATTCTTCAATTCTGAGGAATGTCAGTTGCACCACAACCGTGTCATCGATTCCTAATATGATATTCAAATATTCAAAGGTTATTTCTGAAACCTCCAAGACAATTTTCTTAGACATGAAGTTCTCGTTAGGGTCATGAATTATGTATTATGTCGAGCTGCATTAGAGGGATTATATGTAGCGCGTTTTGTTCGGATGCTCAATGGAAAAAGCAGGGACATACGCGAACTTACGAGCCATAAATAACCTATAATACGTTCACATTCCGAATTTATAATCAACCTCACCCTTCAACACACCTAATTAAGAGCAATAAATTTAGAAAAACCACGATTATGAGCAGATTCTCCTCCTACGATGTGTAAAAATTAAATTAAATACAAACGGAAAGTCTTCGGTTCACTAAGTTTACAAAATTTCACGATAACCTGGGTTTTCCAGTCTACGGGATCTTGAGGGGCGCTTTGCAACTTATTTCCTTAGCCTTAGTTCGTAAGGACTTGATTAATTGAAAATTCAAGGTTGATAAACGACTTTCCCATTGCCCCTTGCGTGGGGATTTTAACCTCCAACGGGGTAAACATGATTTACTTAATACAGCTCGCGACCACGTTTATGTCTGAAGCAGGATATTATGAATTATGAATGTTTCTAGTGGGGTAATTATTTGATTCAGCGATAAATTTTAATTACTGGCGTTTTCAGAATTTTGTTTCGTCTATATGCGTCCCGAAAGGGGTCGGAGAGATTGCGGAGTTCGGTGATTATTAATCTTTGTAAAGTTTCAGTTTGAACCTACCAATAATTAAGTTTCAGCTTAATAAAATTACAATTTTGACTTGTTTTAATTTCTATCACGTTGAACTTGCTCTATATTTACACGAGGTGATCAAACTGCAAGCAAGCATTTGCCGATAGTTGTTTTATTAATTTTCTCACAAAATAAAAAAATATACAGAATTTACTAGTTTCAAATATAATAGGGAAAACTATATATCGAATATCTTAAAAATTGATGATAGGAATATCCACAAAAAGGACAGCTAAAAAACTAGAGAAGTTCATACGAAAAGAAAGAGAAAGGGGGAAAATATATATAGGAATAAATAAGGAGGAAATACGAGAAGAAGCTATAAGAGCAAAAGTAGCATACGAAAAAGAAAAGAAAGACAATAGTAAAAAAAATCAGAGAAGATGCGCAAGGAAGATTTCAGGAAGAAAATGGGACCAAAGAGTTAAACAATACAGAAATAAAGCATAAATATAAAAAACGGCAGCTCAAAAATAGCAGAGCATGTTAAAAGGAAATAAACATCCAATGGAAAATACGAATGATATTTTGAAACGACAGAGAACTTTACAGAATGTATGAGATGAAGTCGAACAAAGAAGAAGCATGAAGAAGGAGACAAAGAAACAGAAAGAAAAGGCGTAAGCAATCTCTGGAAGGCTTTTAAACTCGGAAGAAACGAAGAAGGGGATAAGATAAAATAGATAATCAATAGATAAAATACTTAATAAAACTTCTCAGAATGATAATGTAAGAAAGCAAAATACTATGGATATTAGGCTGGTTACTAAAGGAACGAATAAAGTTAACTCTAATTCTATAATTCTGCTGTAAAACTTTCAAACTGTATAAAATTAGAGCATGAAATAAATGAGCTTTGATTTCAAAGAGTTTTTAATCAATTCCCAGTCAGTATGTTTGTTGAATAATGACGTCTGTTTAGGTTTTTCGGTCGGTTGAGTATTGACAGTTAGTAGGATGGAAGAATGGTTGCAGGATAGGTCGAAACAGGATGGGAGTAGGAGTTTGTAAAAATGATGAATACAAAAAAATATTTCATACTCGCACTTGATTTTGGTGTTAATATATACTTCCTCTACATCTATTATATCTCTTTCATAATTTATCTATGCATAAAGTCAAAATACTCAAAAATTGTAAAATAGAAGAACAGACAGAGAGAGTAGAAATAGAAAGGTTAAAGCACGGCGATTACTAAACGTAGATTCCTAAAATGAATCAGAAACGGAGAATAGGAAAGAAGAAATTATACTTGAGAAGTGAGAAAAATGAAGAACTTTATGAATTAAGAGTGGACAGACAGAGCGAATAACAAATATTTAAAAGACCAGAAAAGAGGAGAATAAAAAGAATGACAAAAAGGTATTATAAATTGAAAGGAAACCATAACAATAGAAAATAGTAATAACACGAAAAAAAAATATATAATAGAGAAAAAATCGCTGAAGGAGGGATAAAAGTGACGTAATCCAAGAGAACACTACTAGGAAATTATTCTATGCAGTAATGCAAACTAATGAAGAGGAAAAGCGCATAAAAATGTAAATATAATACGGGAAGCAGCAGAAATGAAAAAAATAGCGACAGAGTAGAAAAAGAAAATGAAACAAATAAGACAAAATGAGGCCGTAATGTTTAACGACAATGGGAAAATATAGAAACACAATGGAAAAGATGGAAGCAACAAGATAAAATGTACAAGGGCAACCGGATGAAAATATGCCAATTGTGCAAAAATGTATGATTAGAGGAGAAAGTGTGGAAGAACGATTGGGTAAAGACAACGGCTAGAAAGATTAGGAAAAACTAGCAGGAAGAGAAGCTGAAGGTGAAGTGAAAGTTATGGGAATACAATACAAAAAAGAAAAGCAACAGAATGAATATGAATTAATAAACAGATTCAGGAAAGTTGACTTTACGGAGAGTAGCCACAAACACACCAGGAGAGAGTAAGAGGGACACAGGGGAAACTAATAATAGTAAGAATATAACTATGAAGAATGAACAATGAGTTGCCAAACATATTTTGTTTGTTAATCTTTTCCTTTCCCTCTATGTTTCTTTGTATGTTAACATCTTCACATATTTTCCAATCACACTCATTGCTGTTTCTGTACATTTCTTCCTGGTATGTCACGCTCTTTACATAATTTCCCTGTTTCCGCTTTCTTCTCTTTGTCCTCAGTCTTTCAGTATCCTCTAATCCGTATTATCTTATTATTTTCTTTTCCCTCTATATAATTTTCCTATGTGGCATTTAATTTGTTTTTCTTTCTTATCCGATTGAAAGAGAGCAGCTCAGTTCTGTCTTTGTAATGTATTTTCTCTATTCATCTACACTCTCATTTTTATGTATCTGTTTCGCCTTTATCTAGTACATTTTTCACGCTCTATCCATTTTGTGTTGCATTTTGTATCGTGATTTTTCTTTCTGTTTCTTTCCCCTTCTTCTGCTGCGTATTATGTTGTTACTTGGCGTTTATGGCCATTTCTTTTTCATTTTATGTTGTAGTTGCTCTCTTCCACTTTTAGTTGTTACTAGTCTTTTATTTTTTTACACTTTAATATCATATCTTTATATATTCTATGGGTATATTTATCTTTCGGCGCTGGATCTCTTCTCTTACTGTTTATCTTGTTTATCTTATGCTTCGTTACTCGTTACTTACTTTGATCACCTTTAGGTTTTTAATGTTGTGTATCAATTTGCCACATTTTGGTAAATCTTCTTCAACGTTGTTTCTTCTTCTACTTTCGCCTGTTTCTATATTACCGGATCATTGTCTTGCTACTTATTATTATTTCTTGCTATATTGTATTACTATATTATTATAATCGGGTTCAATTTCCAACTGTTATTTTCAAATCGTTTTATACTTATTTTAATCAATACCTTTGCTCTTCCCTGCCATTCCTTTATCTCTTATCCATTTTACTCAATCAATTTTCTCTATTCTTGTTATTTAATTTTATTATGTAATATACTGGTACGTGGTACCTTCGCTGTTTCCGTTTTCTCTTTTCTGAATTATATTGACATGTGTTGTACATATGTCATTTTCGTTTCTACTTCGACTTCTCCCTTTTCTATTATTGTTTTATGTCGTTTTTATTAACTCATTTTCAGTTTTTTTTATGTTCATGTTGTTTTCTTTGTTGTTGGTGTTTCCAAATCTATATTATGAATTGCTCCTTCTCTTGTTCTTACCGTCAGTCAATTTGCAACACTTTTTTGTCTCCGTTTTAACAACTTTTTCTCTTCTTTTCTATTGTTTTCAACCGTTGTCTTTTCCTTTCTGTATTTCCGTTTAGTTGTTTCTCCTTAAAACCCCAACGATATTTAATTTATCTTATTCTTAGACTGATAAAAATATGATACATAATAAGAAGTCAAGGAGTAGAAAAAAGGATAAACGCAACTAAAATGGGTGCTAGGAAAAGTATTGATAGCGAGCGCAGCAACGAAAGCCCTTGTAAAACAGATAATAGGAAACTACTGGTGAAAATATTTAAATATATTAGAAAAGTAGCAGATAATAACGAAGAAGAAGGAAAAGGGGACAAAGAAAAATAGCGACATAGTTAAAAGCAAGAGGAGCTTAATCAGATAACGAAAAACCAAAACATGAATGAAAAGATAATATAGAGGAAACTGAGAAGAGTAGCAAAAAAACTAGGCAGAATGAACAAAAAAGAGAAATGGCAAAGGACGTGTGCAAAAGGCAAAAGAAGACTACACCTTAAGAAACATAGTAAACACAATGAAGAACATCTAATAATGAAGAGGCGGTCATAGGTTAGAGGTCAGCCTGGTAAACTTCTACGCTGAAGGTCAGGAGTGCAATTTCTCGTACCAGAATATTAGATTTTTTACTGCCGTTTTCCCTCGCAAGGCAATGTCAAACCAGCGAGGCATTCTGCCTAGTAAATTTTCTGTGGAGTAGAAGTATTTACACTTCCTACGGTTCGGAGCCCACGTCAAGCTGTAAGTCCTCCATGTTTGAAGTACTTTAAAAATACGCAATATATGCATAAAAGTGAAGATCGCTACGTCACTCACAGAAGGTGATAATGAAGAAGTTTGGCAAAAATACAAAAGAAAGAGATAGGAACAAATAATATATTGAGGGAACAGATGCAGCGTAAGACGAGTGTCTACAATTCGTCTGTGATGTACCCGAAATCGAAGTATATTTGGCTAAAAATTATATCTAAAACGTGTTCGTTTTGTCCCGCAAACATACAAAATTCGGCCCTTTTTATCGCAATCTTGTTTGAGCCCAAGGCACGTATTTTTTCGCTCGACTGCCCCGAGATAAACAGATATCTGTAGCAAGTCTCAAATTTTATATATACTTTTTTCTTCCACAAAAGTTCTGCATAAAATAATGAGTTCGCTATTTTCACTGTTTGTAATAAGTATCAGCGAGATGACGTATGGCCTACTTTATGTGAAACTGTTACATTTGGAAGTTTTTGGCAACGTGCCCGTCGCTTACAGTATTGATTTTAACAAGTCAAACAAGTAGAGGACTTACTGCTACCGAGATCCACAAAAGGAAGTTTAAAATCGACTTCTCTTTTAATAAAACTTGCAAAATTTAAGTTTCCATGTTTCCATGTGGCAATATTTGGATGAAATCGAATTATAGTTTTTTTTGCAGTATTTAAGACTAATTTTCTGAACATAGATTAGCTGCCAGGGACTTCGCCAAAATTACATTAACATGCCTAATATTCTGATCCGCTCGCATTATCTATTTATTGTTTAATAAAGATTAATGGCATTTTTGTTTCGCAGTTTCGTTTTTATCTTCTTCGCAATTTATATTTCAACGCAAAGCCTTTAAATCGACGTTAAGAAGTTAATCCTGATAAGGAACAGGAAAAGAATCATAAATATTACTTAAACTTAAATTTTTCACCTTTTATCTCGTTGTGTTCTGTATAGATTTAATAACACCGGTTGTAACCTCCATTTCATTTTTGGAAAATATGGCTGCGACAACAATTTCACGCTTTAATAGCTTAATTTAACTTTATTGGACTTTCTAGCCTATTGCGATCCTTCATATCAAATCAAAATCCATTCCTGCATCGATCTTCCAACAAGCCGCTTGTTTGCTGGGATAATTACAATACGCTCAAACTTTCTAAATTACAATTTCAGTCATTGATGCTATATCTCGGAATTTCCTTATTATATTTGGTTTCCGCCAAATTTATTTCATGAATTCTCTACTTTGCAAGAACTGATCCTCTCTGAGCTCAACGTCATTTTCTCGTGTCTATAGATTCACCCTTGTAGTTGGCATTTAGATGATAAACGTCTTAAATTATTTCATTCTCGAAAGAACAATATCCTGCTAAACAAGAGAGCTAAAATTCTACTAAACGCACCTTTTCCTTTTCCCCATTACACTTTAACTTTCCCTTGGATTTAGGTATCGGGCAATCAAATATTCTCATTCGATTTCGTTCTCCATCCCGTTGTTTACCATTTAAAGCTCGCCTGTAATTAAATTGCCTTGAAAATAAATATAGGGCCTTGTTTAATGGAAACTATGGTATCGACCGGCTTCCTGTTAATAATTATACGTTCGCATCCAGCAAATTGGATACATTAATTAAGTTCGCAGGACAAATGTTCATCAAAAACATGTTCGTAACGGCAGGACAATGATAGCCGGTTGTTTACCAAATTTGTCAATTAATAACATTGTTTAGACGAAAAGTGTTTCTCCACAACTAATTGCGTTCGGAAACGACGTCCATATAACTTTCAACACAGTTGTCTCCTCTGCGGTCTTTTGGCAAAATTTGTTCTTTTTACATCCCCAAAGAAGACCCACAGAGTAACTTAACTCATTTTTTTTTGAAAAAATAACTTGCTTTTAATACCTGTGGTCAAACCCCGTTACAGCGACTGATATTTAAAAGAAAGGTTCTTTAATAACTACAGTAGAAAAAAATATATAAAGAAAAAACCACAGACTTAGAGGACCTACAGATAACATGGGCTTCGAACCACGAGAAGTGTAAATACTTCTACTCCAGAGAAGAGTTATTAGGCAGAATACCTCGCTGGTTTTCCATAGCCTTGCGAGGGAGAACGGCCGTTAAAAATCCGATGTGCTGATACTAGGAATTGAACCTCATACCTTCAGCGTAGAAGTTTAACGCGCTGACCTCTAGCCTACGATAGTCTCTTCGTTATCACATGTTCTTTATTATGTTTCTTATGTTCCTTAACGTGTAGTCTTCTTTTACCTTTTGCACACGTTCTTCTCCATTTCTCTTTTTTGTTCATTCTTCCTAATTTGATCCTTACTCTTCTTAGTTTTCTCTGTATTATCTTTGCATTGATGTTTTGTTTTTTCCTCATCTGAATACGTTCCTTTTGATTTTATCTTTGTCGCTATTTTTCTTTGCTCCCTTTTCCTTCTACTTGTCTAAAATATTTACATATTTCGATCAGTGGTTTACTAGTACCTGTTTTACAAGACCTTTTTTTGCTGCTCTCTCAGTATTTAATACTAGACAGAATACCTCGCCATTTCGCCATGGCCTTGCGATGGAAAACGGCCGTAAAATTTGATGTTCTGGTACGAGAAATTGAACCTCGAAGCATCCGCGTAGAAGTTCAACGCGCTGCTCTCTAACCTACGCCCGCCTCTTCATAATCAGATGTTCTTTATTGTGTTCACTATGTTCCTTAATATGTAGTCTTTCTTTGCCTTCTGCACACGTCCTTTTCCATTTCTCTATTTTATTCATACTTCCTAGTTTTATTATTACTCTTCCTAGTTTCCTCTGTATTATCTTTTCATTTGTGTTTTGGTTTTTCCTTATCTGATTACACTCCTTTTGCTTTTAACTTTGTCGCTATTTTTCTTTGTCCCCTTTTCATTCTTCTCTTTGTTTCGTTATTATTTGCTACTTTTCTAACATATTTAAATATTTTCACCAGTGGTTTACGATTACCTGTTTTACAAGAGCTTTCGTTGCTGCTCTCGCTATCAATACTTTTCCTAGCACTCATTTTAGTTGCGTTTATCCTTTTTTCTACTCCTTGACTTCTTATTACATATCATATTTTTACCAGTCTCGGAATAAGATAAAGTAAATATCGTTGGGGTTTTAAGGAGAAACAACTAAATGGAAATACAGAAAGGAAAAGACAAAGATTCAGAACAATAGAAGGGAAGAGAAAAAGTTGTTAAAACGGTGAAATCAATTATCAAAAAGATAACGGAAAATGAGAAAGAAGAATACAGAAAAACATAATAGAAAACAATAGGAGAAGCAGAAATAGCAAAGAAAACGAAATGTGTCCAACGCATGCCAATATATATATAATTAAAATTAAATAATTAAATATATAATAATTCAGAAAGAGAAAACGGAAACAGCGTAGCTAACTGCCACGTACCAATATATTATGTAATTGTAAAAAAAGCCTTCAACAGTTAGTTTTGATTCACTGTGAAGTTCTTTTTTTTTAAGTGTTTCTTTTAAAAACACTTTAGTTGAGTTGATCAGCTCCTAGCCCAGACTGGGGTCAAGGAATTAAGACGTTGTGGTCATGTCACTGATAACTGAAGGGTTCTATGCTGAGGGCAGCCTCACCCCCAGAGATTTTAGGCTTTGGTCATAGAACGTGTTTGAGTAAGAACGAGTTTGGTTCTTAACTGTCTTTATTAAAAAGATTCTTCGTTTATATACAATAATTAAAGCTAAATACAGCATTATACTATCCTATTTTAAAGTGCAATTTACTCAACTGCTGACGCTGAGTTGCATTTTCATTAAATTACTATATTATGTTGTGTAACCTGAGCTATGCAATAATAATTATTAAGCTGAAATGTAAACCTACAATGTCATAATCGGGTCACTAGAATTACAAAATACAATTAAAATATTTAAAACAAATTCATGTTTAATTTGAGATTAAACATTCTGCCACCTCCGACGACTGTCTCTGTGGAGCTGGCCTGGGATTGTGGCTGATTTGACCATAAATCGGTTCCATCACGAATTCATCGGTTTCGGGTTGAACTTGATTTGGTTGCTGACCACGTTGGACTGGTTGTCGGTGTTGCTGGATGGTTCTCCCGATGATCCATGCTATTATGATGATGCCTATTATTATTATTGTTGTGAGTCCACTAGTAATGGTGGAGTGCCTTTTCACGGTTTTCCAATGGTTCTCCTGGAGGTCCAGTTGAAAACTTTCTTCTTCGTGTTTTAGTCCTGTTATTGGGTCGGAGACTTCGTAGACTGGTTCCTTTTGGATTGGTTTGCGGGAACTGCTGACCCATTCTAAAGATGTATTTAATGCTATTTTTACTGGTTTAGCGAAACTTGTCACAACTACGTTTTCGAATATTCTTGGCGTTAACACATTTCGTGCGGTTTTGATGACGCAGTTTTGTGAAATTTGAATAATGCCTGTAACGTTTAGCGTTGCATCTTCCCGGACTCCACTGCAAACAACTGCTACTCTGGTTGGTTTGTCCGTGATGAACATCCATGTGTTGGCTGTATACAATTGCTTCCAGATGATGGACCATATTTTATTCTTCTGAATGCGACACTTGGCGGATTCGGTTCTCTGGTATATCTCGTCAATCACGCAGTTGGGATTGTTCTCGATGCTGTGTACGACATTTGAGGAACACAGGAATTTGTTGTTTGGTAACACTACCCTTTTGCTGTGAATTTTGCTTTTTTCCTGAATTAGTGCTGTTGTAGCTTCATGTAGAAGGATTGTAATTTCTTGAATTTTTACTTCTTGTTTTCGAAGTCTAAGTTGTTGTGCTGCATCTTTTCCCGGATTTGATTCCAGTTTCTCCGCTGGATCTTGCTCGTTGCCTCTTTTTTGAGGATTTATGGTTTTCTGCGAGACTCCTGCTGGTTTCTTTTGTAGACCCTCGATGAGGTAGGTTTTGACTTCTGCGTAGACTTTTTCTACTTGCTCATAATACTTACTTTCGAAGTAATTATGTTTTGGCAGTTGTAGTGCTATCATTTTGGAATGATTATTTGTGAAGTCTTCCCAGTGTTGCTGCAAGTTGGCTAAGCGGTTAATAAAGTACCCTTCGGTTTTTCTTGAAGCTGGGTCTTTCTTTAGGTTGCTGTACAGCTTCTGGATTACTTGCCCCAATTCTTGTTGATCGGCAGCTAATTTGTTTAATTCTTCCATTTTGCTGGAATTTAGAATTAATTAAATGAATTATTTATTTTGCTGGATGCAGCTTCTGTTGTAAAATTGTATGTAAATTTCAACAGTTAATTTTTTGATTGTTTGTAGCACCAGACGTCGTTGCAGCTGGCGTTGCAGATTGATTTCTGCTAGTTTGAGCTTCCGGAGTTTTCTTCTTGCTGAGATCCCCGGGCTGGGTGCCAGGCGTCCAGGTCCTATGGCACAGGTTTTGGAGCTGAGAGTCGTAAATTCTCGAACTCCTGGTTTTCCTTCCTTCTTGGAGGTGTTGTTGATCGTTTGTATCACCAGACGTCGTTTCAGCTGGTGTTTTTGGAACGTAAGGCGGTGCTTAGTTCAAGGTTGGCTCGAAGGACCATGTAAAAAAAGCCTTCAACAGCTAGTTTTTGATTTACTGTGAAGTTCTTTTTTTTTGAAGTGTTTCTTTTAAAAACACTTTAGTTGAGTTGATCAGCTCCTAGCCCAGACTGGGGTCAAGGAATTAAGACGTTGTGGTCATGTCACTGATAACTGAAGGGTTCTATGCTGAGGGCAGCCTCACCCCCAGAGATTTTAGGCTTTGGTCATAGAACGTGTTTGAGTAAGAACGAGTTTGGTTCTTAACTGTCTTTATTAAAAAGATTCTTCGTTTATATACAATAATTAAAGCTAAATACAGCATTATACTATCCTATTTTAAAGTGCAATTTACTCAACTGCTGACGCTGAGTTGCATTTTCATTAAATTACTATATTATGTTGTGTAACCTGAGCTATGCAATAATAATTATTAAGCTGAAATGTAAACCTACAATGTCATAATCAGGTCACTAGAATTACAAAATACAATTAAAATATTTTAAAAAAATTCATGTTTAATTTGAGATTAAACAATATTTCCCAGTACTTTGGCAATCCGTAACTACAACGGCCGCATATTAATGTAGCTACCATGACTAAAAAAACGCTTATTTTAGCTAACTTTAAAGCACTTCAATAGCTCCTTAAATTACGGCTCGAGTTTTGTTGGTAATACTGTAAATCAAAACTAGACATAATGCGAAAGGCGGAAAATTCTGTATTCAGTTCGCAAACAGAATGAAATGGAAATTACATGCGTATCTGCCAATATCATTAGGTTCGTTTGGAAATCACAAGCGCCACTTCCCACCTAACTCATACAAGTTATGGCATAGCTCGGTCAATATTTCACCATAAGAATTATAGTGTGTTGGAATGGCGAATACGATGAACGTCTGTGAAATAATCTTGGAAACCACGAAGTTCTAGTTCGAGGTTGACCAACACCAAGTGTTTAAAAGCAATGAAGAGTGTTAAGAGAGCTATTCAAAGTACAAAACTTTAAACGGTTGCATGTGTTCAATATAACAAAGAACACTTGTACAGTTCTCGGAGTTTATTGAACACGTAATATTAAATTTCGTACCTTGCACATACTTAATTAACATTAAAAAATATTTATTTCTAGAGAATTATTATTAACCATTGTATAGTAGTACGATTGTTGTGATAAAATAACATTATATACCGATGTCTAGCTAAAACAATGCGTGGTTATTAGAAAGATACAGGGCTATTCATTTTATGTTAATCTCCCCTCCCCCTTAAATAATTAATCGAAAATATCTTACTTCAGAATTAAATGATACTTTTCCCTTGTCTTGTAACACTCTTAAAAAATAAATATAAATTATTGGCAACATATTTTGCTAATAGTTGGGACATTTTAGAACCTACTCCATTGGTGGTAATTAACTGCCCACTGGTCTAAACACAACTGTAACACCTAAATTTACTAGATCAATGATACTAAATGCAGTATGTAAAACACATGCTGTATTTCTATTCAAGTATGTAGAGAAAGAAATTGAAGGGAATATTTGCCATAACAAAATTAATACCATACAAAGTACCTCGTAAAACGATTAAATTAAGTAACCCAAACATATTTTGCATTAAGAGACAATAACTACATGAAGAGAATTACACTTGCTCTTCATAGATTAAGCAAAAGCATGCCATAAAGTGGCAATCGTTATACTGGTAATACTATAAGTCTGTTATAAACCACAGTCCTGAAGGTACTTAGTGCGAATAGGAAAATACTTATCAAAAGGATTTAAATGCAGCAGGAGTTTGAAACCAGGGGATTGTGAGTCCCTCCCCCCCAACTTTATTTAAAATTAAATATATACATATAGCATAAACTCTAAACAAATGGAGGAAATGTCATAGTATACGGATAGAAATTAAAAACTACAATTCATACACACTACAGTTTGTAGACGATCAGGTGGTAATTGTATACGATAAAGAAGATACACAATATATAACACAATAAATAAAAGATGAATACAGAGAATGGAGGCTTAGCATTAAACGTCAAAAGCCATGTATATCTGTATTGAAGAACCACCACAAAACTTACAGTTGGAAGACGACGAAATAATACTGCCGCCCTGCGGAGAATACAAATACCTGGGAAAGACATACGTGAAATAAAACAACGAATATCCCAAGGCAGAACCGCAGCCAGAAGATTGAATGAGATTTGGTGGTCGGTATCGAGCTTGGTAACCATTCGACGTTGGGTTACAATTACAGCGCTTCTCCTAACCATCGGCTGACCGAGAAGTAATAACAATTAACACAAATGGTGAAAAAGGCTAGAGTGAGTGTGAAACTGAAGGAAGCGGGTGGAGCGTAATGCAAGTCCAAAAGGGACCCATCACCTTCAATTTATCCCGGACGCATGAATGGCAACCTCGACACCGTACGGTAAAAGAGGAATTGATAAAGAAAGAAAGAAAAGAAAAGCGAGCATTTACAATGACGAGCCTATTGATAGGCGGAGAAGAGGTATGGAGAAGCAATGAAACTATAAAAATACAAGTAGTGGAAGTTGATGTATGAAGAAGATAAGCAAGAATATTCATTCAGAAGAGATCACATAATAAATCAAAGTAAGATAAATTATGAACATCCACAACAGAATAGTAGAACAGAAGCAATGGTCATTTAAAACGAATGGACGAGGAAAAACTTCCAAGAGCAGTGACGGTATCGTTTCCTCCAGAAAAAAAGAAAACTCAGAAGACACAGAAGAAGGCTTTAGAAGAGCTATGAGTGACAGGGGTCTTACAGAAAAACAGATTAACAACTGAGAAGAATGGAGGAGAAATTTGGGGATCGGAAGGCGACGTTAGATGCTACGAAACGGACTAATATACATATATAAACGGAATTCCCTTATAAAAACAAACAATGTATCACCAATATACGTTCTAGGACAGGAAGGAATGGAAAGCAAAGGAATTGCAAACGAATTTGTAAGGAAGATTTCCGCAAGTCTATTTCGAAAATCATAATCTTTTTCTGAAGTTGCTGACTACTCTATCAAACTCTTAAACGACAGTTGGTTAATTACTGCGAAGAAGTCAGCACATGAAACAATTAAGTTTAGTTATCTTACAACACAGAGCCCAGCAAGCAACAAATATTGAAAGCAATTACCTAAACACATTTATAGCCCCTTATGAATTGACGACTGTTATACTCCTATCATCTGTATGGGATTAATATAATGCAAGATTAAAAAGAGGGTAAGTAATTCCGGAAATGTATATCCCTCACCCATCGACTTTTGATCATTACAACCCAAACAGATCCTATACTTAGTTAAAGAACTATAGATTTATGTTCAACTCCACAATTGTCGCGCTGTAAAAGATACACCATAAGGGTAAACAACTCAATGCATAATTTACTATTAATAACGCCCACATAATCCTTCCCCTTCTTGTTGGTTGTGTAGTTTCTCCTTTCAATAGTCCCCATGTCACTTTTCTTGTAGTTGCATAGTACGATATATTTCTCCCCAGGTGCCTTCACGGTACTCAAGGAAGGGCTGATCACAATTCCCAAATTTTCCATACTGTGTCGAAATGATTATTCTCCAAGTCAATGGTTTGGTCAGAACGTGCACTTCTTGATTATAAACCACATCGTGTTCAAAACTAGCAACAGTGTTCTCCATCATAATATCCAGCATCACAACCTCTAAGGATTTTGTAATCGTTAAATTAGTGTGTAACCGAATGTTCAGAATATGAGGATAACTTCCTGCAATGTGTATTGTATCTAAGATAATTGAAACTCAATTGGTATTTGGTCATACAATCCAAAATGATCATACTTTCGAATTGATTTTTGACCATAACGTCCAAAATTATCACAACTGCTAACTACTTTCTTGGTGATAAAGTTCAAAATAACTTTAACTCTCATTCGTTTTATTTGATTGTATCGCCTAATATGATTCTCTCTTCTAGTGCCGTATCATGTGATGTTGGCGACCATTACCTATAGCAAATCTATGTCTTTCCTGGGTGATATGGCAGATTCTATATGTATTGTGGTTGGTCTATTCTTTGATGATTCTGAACCAGGATTTCCTCTTTCTTCCCTGTCCTCGTTTTAGTTCTACTTTGCTTTCTAAGGCTAGTCGTAGTGTATTATATCTACTGTGTCTCGTAATATGACCGAAGGACTGTGTTATGGATAATATGATTACAACTCCCAAAAGGATCACAACTCTCCAATGCTTTCTGATGTTAAAGTCAAAAATTATCACAATTCGCAACTGATTTTGTGGTCATAACTTAGTAATTGAAAGCCAGTTTTTATGAATTTTAATTAAGTTTTGTTACCCGACAGGTGTGAGGTCTTAACAATAATTACCAATAGCATCAACTAATTGAATCAATTATTCGTACCATATTTCATCCGTTTATCTTAATAAATAAGGTAAAAGTAGAGAGCAGACCTGTTTGTTGGGAGTTATGTTCAAGCATAGCTTTGGAAATATTCATCTGTTAGCTGGGAAGTTAACTTGAGGGTTATGATCGCTTTAGTTAGTAATCATTTTGGCGAATTGAGTGCTTATGATTATATAGTCACCAACAGTTAGTTGCATAAAACTTATTTAATACTGCTGTTAACTAATTGGTGATTATTTATGTATAATAAATGTAGCAGAGTTAGTATTATATTATCAATAAGTTGTTCAGGGGACCGCGGCACTTTCCCAGGGTGTTTGTGGTGTCTGGGGCATGGGGTTTTTCAAGGGTGGGGCATGTTAGACCTGTGAATAGCCGGGATAAGCTGGGTGGTATGGGAATCTTGGAGTTGCCTTTGGCAACTCCAAGATTCTTAAAAAAAAAAGTTGTTCAAAAGTCAAATATTATAGTTAAATTAATTGTTAAAGTACTAATACATCACCAAGATAGATTTAGTACAAAATTCAATAATAATGTGCAATGTATCTTATCTGTCCAATATGACCGATTTTCAACTAACAATGTAATGATATAAATTTTGTACAACCCAAGGTTGTATTTAGAAGTTGTCATATCATTGGGCTTTATGATGTATACCTAACCATCCAAGGGTTATACCTCACTTTAGTCTGCTTACAAGCTTCTAGTCTTCCTTTTTCTTAATCACCCTTCAAAACCTCTGTTAAGAGTGCGTGTTGTAACTGCTTCCTTTTAACCCTACCTCAGTCGGTACATTCTTGTCTCTCGCTTTATTCCTACATATCTAGTCCTTTCCTTAGCCTACCCGTTAGCCTCCCTTTGAATGCCCGTGCTTCTTCTCCGTTTCATCAATCCTGTTTCAATCACCACATTCTTGTATTCTTTTGCCTTTTGCCTTCACACTAATAGTCCTCGTCTCTCGTTCACGTATTAGCAGCATTTTCTTCTCCATACTATTAATCCTTTCATCAACACCTATTAACTTTCTCTGTATGGTACGAATCACTCGCCACTACCTTATTTAAGTCTCCCTTCAATACCTTCCTCTGAAAATTTATGTTACTATTTCCTTTCAACCCAACAGCTGCCTCAATCACCACATTCTTGTATTCTTTGGGGTTTTCCAAACATGATTATAGACATTTTCTCACAATTTCCTGTTAGCAGCCTCTTCAATGCCTGTGCTTCTCCTTCATATTATCAATCCATCCTGTAACACCTATTAACTGTCTCCAAAGTGCCCTTATTTTACCATCACCCAAAAATCTTCTTTCCCTTTTAAACTATCTGCAATAACTATCATTCATTCCTCTAGCGTAACCCCGAAATCCTATCAACCCAACAGCTGCCTCAATCCCCACAATCTTGTATTGTTTGGGTTTTTCCAAACATGCTTATAGTCATTGTCCCATGATCACCTGTTAGCAGTCTATGCAATGCCTGTGCTTCTCCTTCATATTATCAATCCATCCTGTAACACCTATTAACTGTTTCCAAAGTGCCCTTATTTTAGTATCACCTAATAATCTTCTTTCCCTTTTAAACTATCTTCAATAACTATCATTCATTCCTCTAGCGCAACCCCGAAACCCGGTGATTTTTCACACTTCTGCCCCAGCCAATTCATATGTTTTTGTCGAATAATTGTATTTTATTCATCTTTCATTACTTGCAGTATAGTACCTACAGTTATTGTTAATTATTTTAACAGTAGCAAAGTTATAATCTTATTTTAGCTTCATCTTCATGCTTGCAATTGATTCCACTATGAATTTTGCCTCAACATCCCACTTCTGATCATTTATTTCATCTGAACCTACCAATAACTTCTACAGGGCTTCTGTTGTCAATAATTGCTTTGGTTTAAATTCATTTATAAACATCTGTAAGCTAGTCATCATTTTAAGTCACATATCCTCCATTCCTTATAACATACATGCCAGTTTTCTACTATAAAAAGATGCTTCTGGCTGTAACCCTTTTGTTATCCCTTCAACACCTCCGTTACAGCTACTTTACCAATATCTCTGTTACTTTTTTAATATTTTTGTGGAATATATTTGTTTGCCACAATGATTGATTTAAAAGGTAAATTTCCCATGAACAAGTTAAATGACTTTCAGAACTTTTATGTATGAAATACAATCATCTGAATATATTTACACGTGTTCAGGATAAGTTAAATACCATAATTGGACTAAAATAATGTCTGTGCAAGTTTAGGGAGGTTCCCACTCAATTCCAGCTGAGCAACAATCATTAATAAACAAACATTACTAACTACATTCCACTGATAAGCGCAGTATTTTAGAACCGCACAATAACTCAAATTTTCTGATTACATCAAAACATAAACAATCATTAATACTAGTCGATTTAACCTGCAAATTTAAATGTACAGCTAGCAAGTGCTGGCAATTTATCAGAATACTTAATTTTGCATGTACAAACGTAACTGAAACTGTTTAAGCTACACACACTTGTGTAAGATTTCAAAACCTGCGATTAATAATCGAAATACCAATCAGCTTATGCGTAATTCATATTGTTAGAAGAAAAGTTTTGACAGATAACGCCCACATGCGGCTGTCACGTTTGAATATGTCACAAAATTAAAGGCTTAGGGCGTCATAACAGCGCTGAAAATTAATGAAACCGAGCCTATATAATTGAAGGGCGTGCCAAGCAGCCAAAAACAAGTGACAAACTAAAACAAACTTACCGGATTTTCAAAAAACATCTGAATGTTAACGACACACGAACACACAAACCGCCATGTTTATTGATTTTTGTTAATTGACGCTTTTTCGGTGCGCACTTCGCCGCGCGCAAGGCAACTTTAAAGGTCGTTGGCAGCACTGCAGCAGGTACGATTTACAAACGCAAAGAATATTACAGTACAAAGTACAGCACGGTGGAGTATCGATTCTAGCTTCTGGAATTAAGAGGTTGCATGGAACTGCAATAGGGGGAGCAAGCTTAAAAAAGACACCTGTGTTGACGGGCACGCCATGGTTCTGGTGCGGCAATTTCTCAAACTACACACTAGAAGATACCATAGCGCGATTACATACGGCTCTTCCAGCAATTTTTATGGGAAATAATCGTTTATAATTAATAACTGCTTGATTTTTGGTTATTTATCCTATTAAGGTTTACCAACTGCATATACCAATATTCAAAACGGCGATGAAAAAGAGCATAAGTTAGTTTAGTATGTTTATGTTAGAACTTTGCCTTAAAATATTATGTATAGTACCTACTATCCGTTTACTCTATCCAGTTCTATGTTCATACAAATTTCTTGGAAAAATTAAGTTTTAACCAACAGTGGTAGAATAACGTTTTCTTTAAAAAATCTTCTGCTTCTTAATGCATAGCCCAGTTTAGAATTTGGTACATATTAATAAGAATTATTGGCAATCATTTAAAACAAGAGATTTATACCTAACGCTTGTTATAAAATATGTCAGTTACATACAATTATTTGAGTAAAATATCTCTAGAATAAAATGGCGATAGAATATTATAACATATAGTTTCGAAACGATGATAATGGACAATGCTTAGTTTTTGCTATTTTAGAATACAGTGAAAAATTTTATTAACTTAAATGTTGTTGTTCCCCAAGGCACGTATCTCTGATTCTAGAGAAGATCAACATTTATATCTTGGACCCTTGAATATCCTTTTTTTCCTCTGTTTTGTAGCAGTCTAAAAGCTGCAAACGAGTTCTCTAGCACATAGGTTGCCAATCTGAGGGACGCGACCCCCAAAGGGACCCCAAGTGGTTTCCGGTGGGTCGCCTTCTTTATTTTAGTTAATCACCAGCAAATTTTAATATAAACAAATTTCACTTCTATTTATTTCAATAAAAAAACAATAATAAATTTACAATTTATTTAAAAAATTTAAAAAGGATTTGAACTATTTTAAACGACATGAAATTTGCCTCAAACACCAGAAACTGGACACGAGGTTTTCAACAACAGCACGGCTATAGTCCAAGCATCATATGAAATTGCATTGGATATTGTAAAACAGAAAAACTCCAATACAATCGGAGAGATGCCCATCAAACCCTGCATGTCAAAGTTGATAAAGTGAGTTCTTGAGAAAACTAGCGAGTAAAAAATTTCTGTGTCCAACAACGCTATTCAGAGGCGCATGTCAGACAAGCCCATAAATGTGAAAGAGCAGGTTTTAAATGTAATTAAAGAACCTCCGTTGTTTTCTTTTCAACTTGATGAATCAGCAGAACTAAGTTTATTTTCGCAGTTGCTGGTCTTCTTCAGATATATTCATTCAGATGATATCAAGACGAGTTCCTGTTTTATAGTGCACAGAAAACTACTACCAAAGTCAATCATGTTATGAAAATGACAACTATCTTTTCGAAACTGAAGGGGTGCGATGGAAAAACGTCTGTGGGGTTTGCAGAAATGGAACATCACCTATGCACAATTTTGTAATGTAACCTGGAAGAAAAGAATTGCTTACTTAATCAGACATCTTACACTAGCTAATCAAGCTAGATTTAAAACTTTAAAACAAGAAATCGCACATAATTCAATTCGATCAGGCATTTATATTAAAGCTGAAAAATTCGCATCTTAAGGTAAATATTGGAAACATTGCCATATTTGAGCACGTTTGCAGGGAGGTAGAAGAAATTGAAAATTAAATTGAAAATGATCTAAAGGAGAAGGTTTTTGAGCACTTCATACCCATTGAGTTGGAATTTCAGCCGTACTTTCCTGAACTGAAGAAGAAGAAGCTGCTTTGGTACGAAATCCATTTTCTGTTTACTTGCATGCAGCCAGCATTCCCAATGCGATGCAGGATATCTGGGACCTGCGTAATAATTACTCGGCACGTGATACGTTCTAAGAACAATTTTTCACTGAGTTTTGATGCGTAATGCATGCATCGTTCTTCTCTAAATGTTTACTTTGCGGGCGCTTCCTAACGATCTTGGTAAGGTACACGCCTACTTCAGGGACTTAGCGACTCTGCCCTCGCGAGCTACTGTTGTCACCCATCCCCAGATACGGGAGAAATGTATGATGACATCACAACCGCCAAACAAACGGAAGGGGCCCACTACTGCCTGGTCATCGGAGACTTCAATGCTAAGGTCGAGAAGAAATATGATAACTCGAAAACATTGGTCTATTCGGCATTGGAAGTGGAAACAACCGTGGTGAAAGATTACTAGACTATCTACAATATGAACAACTATATTGTATGAACACATTCTTCAAAAAACCACCACAGAGAAAGAGGCGTATTCCCGACGGAAAGACAAAAAATGAATACGATTTTATACTATCAAATAACGAACCTATAATCACAGACGTGTCAGTGCTGAATATGCTCTGTACGGCCAATGATCACAGAATGGTAAGAGCTGAAATCAAAATTAATACTAAATTAGAAAGAAGAAAACTCATCCAAAATAAATCTTATCCAAAGACTGATACATTAAGAAACAATGAAGAAAAGTATCGAAGAGAACTTGTAAAGAAACTTACACCTCTGATCAATCTAAAAACTTCGACCTGGATGGGTTAGCTCAGAAAATTACAAAAGACGTACAAACTCCGGCGAAGATGGTATGTAGGTAGTACTCAGATAAAACAGAAAAAGAACAACAAAATCTCCAACGAAACACATCAATTGCACGAACTACGGAGTACCTTAAATATAGATTCAGACGAGTACAACAAAATAAATAAAACCATTAAACGAGAAATCAGAAAGACATACGGAATTATAATACAAGAATGATAATGGAGACAATCGAAAACAACAAAAACATGAAAGTTTTCAGAAATAAAATGTTATATATCAGAGGATTCACAGTATAAAAAATAAAAAAGGCAACCTGGTCACAGGAACATATAAAATAACAAAGAAAATCGAGGACTTTTATACAGATTTATTGGCGTTCAAAATACCAAACCCAAAGGAATGCGATGCAGAACCGGTAATACAAAATTCTTGAAATCATGTCAGAAGAAATACACGCAGCCCTAAAACAAACGAAAAACGGGCGATGTCCTGGAGCAGATCGTGTAACTATAGAAATGTTGAAGATGAGTGGGAGCTCACTAATTGGAGCTGTGAAAGTTCTACTGAATCAATGTTTAAATGAAGGGAAAATACCAACAAGCAAGAAAAATGCAGAAGTAATACTCTTATTCAAAAAGGGAAACGCTACGGAGATTGAAAACTACAGACCAATTAGTTTATTATCCCGTTTATACAAACTATTAACAAAGGTCTTAGCTAAGCTTGACTTTTACCAACCCGTGGAACAGGCTGGTTTCAGAAAAGGTTCAGCACCATTAATCACTTACAAGCGGTGCGTAGATTAATAGAGAAATGTGAGGAATACAACATCCTATTACATCTCGGGTTTGTCGACTTTAAGAAGGCCTTCGACACGGTCGAGTTCGGGGCAATATTTGAAGGGGTAAACGACGCAAGAATAGACTCTCGATGTACAGCGCTGTTGAAAGACATCTAAAGAAACGCCACTATGAACATTAGGATCGACGATAATACCGTCACAAGGAAAATACCTTTAGAGAGAGGCGTCAAACAGGGTGATACAATCTCCCCCAAATTGTTTACACTAGCGTTATTAAATATATTTAGGAGGCTACAGTGGGAAGAAAAGGAATCAACGTAGACGGCACCTACACGAGTCATCTGCGTTTTGCAGACGATATAGTTATTATCAGTGGAAATGAAGAAGAATTAGAACAAATGTTGTTAGACCTCGACTCAGCCTCGAAGAACATAGGTCTGCAAATGAATCTTAGGAAAACGAAGGTGTTGCCAACCACCCAAAGACAATTCCAGGTAAACCAATAAAATATAGAGAGCGTCGAGGAGTGTATCCACCTCGACCACCTAACTAAACTGGGAAAACAAAATCAAGTCGCCGAAACCGCAAGAAGAGTAAACTTGGATAGACGGCCTTTGGAAGACTAAGTTGGGTTCTAAAAAACCAAGAGGTACCGATTAGCTTAAGGAGGAAAGTCTGGGGCAATTACAATTTTACCCGTAATTACTTATAGCACAGAGACCATGATAACAACCACAAGAAAATTGGTAACAACCCAGCGCTCCGTGGAAAGAGCAATCCTCGGCATAAGCCTGAGTGGTAGGATCCGGAACACCGAAATTAGATGACTTACAAGGGTCACGGATGTCACGCAAAGAATCGCGAGATCAAAATGGAACTGAGTAGGAGACTTTGCGCGCTACCAAATGCATGGCCTTGCACTATGGCGACCTAGAGCAACAAAGAGAAACGTGGGACGGTCGCAGAAGAGGTGGCTAGAAGACATAAAAAAGTCGCCGGCAGCAACTGCCATCAAACTGCTCAGGATAGAACAGTCTGGCGCAACCTTGGGGAGGTCTACGTCCAGCAGTGGACGATTGAGGGCTGAAAGAAGAAAAATATCCTAGAAAGGATCGCGAGTCGAAAAAGATTGGGAACCACTGCTCTAGCATGTAGGTAAGGTGTATAGCAAAAATGTAAATATAGTGTGTAGGTTGTTAATGAAAATATAGTACTTTATTAAAGAATGCTACGTTATATTTTTTATTCAATGATTAGTTTGCTATTTCTTACACCTAACTGATAAGTGTGCATAGGATTTACATGCACTTAGAATCCAGAAATAGGCTTACATTTATGCCGAATTATGTTCTCGTTAATACCTTTAAGAAGCTAGTTCTGTAAGAAATCTCAATTTCGTTGTTTTTTCTAAAAGAAAACCTATTTATATTTAACTAAAAACGTTTCCTAATATCCCTAAAGCATAATATCAAGACCTTAGTTAAAGGTTTTCTTTCCTTGACAACGATTTAGAAATAACTCCCAGAACCGAAAGTAATTTAACGGTTATAGTGTTGTAGATAATTTAAAATAATATACAAGTTCTGCAATGATTAATATCTTACATATTTTTTGAAATTCTCGTAGGAAGAAGCACTAAAAATACCAAAAATATATAAAATGCGCAGTACCACATCAAATTTCAGAAACATCCACAGTATTAAGAACCAAAAATGCTTGTCTGATATGCTTAACAGCTTACTGGCCTAAGTAAATCTCATTCAACTCGAACAAAGTTTGAGTAACATGTGTTCTAATGCAGAAAAGGCTGGCATGATCTTAACAGAAAACGTCTATTTAAATTTTCTTTCTGACACATTGTTAATCTTTCTTGAAGAAGTGGATTTAAATACAAGTATATCGCAATATCTTGTGACATGTGTTTTGGGTTGTCTATTTTTGGGAATGGTAGGTTTGTACCCTTTCTTGAATATCCCTGTATATACCTGCAAAAGGAATAAAATAAAAAAGTATAAAGAAAACCTACCCTACCTATAGCAACAAGGATTGCAGCCCTCAACAAAATTTTTTGTAAGAGAAAAATCTTTTTACATCAGAACCCTAAACTAAAAATATGTAGTGTCTCTCGCAACATATGTATTAATTAGTGTAAATTGCGGTTGATACTAAAACCAAATTGCTATGCCAATTATGATTTGGAATACTAAACATAAGACAATCTAGAATTTTAGATCTAGATTTTGCATTTTTTATATTGATTTGTTTGCCACTGAAGAGCCTTATTACAGTATATTCTTCAAATATAAATAGAACCATAACCAACTTCTAGATTAGTCAAAGTTAAATTTAATGTATACATGGTGTTTAAAAAAAGGTCGAAAAATTTACCTAAGTATAGTATTCATCATACCAAACATAAAAACGTTGACTGAACTTTCCAATTAACGATAAAAGTCTTAATAAACATATGTTCTCAAACCAACTGTTTCAGAGATTTAGGCGATTTTGCTTTTTAATCAACAAACTGCAATAATAGGCTTTTCATTTTCCATAAAAAACAATATTTAAGGTATTATTTTTTGTTTAATATTGTATCCCGTACTATATCCAGCGGGTACAAGCCCTTACTGCTTCTGATTATGCTTCAAGAATGGTGTTTTAGATTCATTACGAGAAAAATTGCAGAAAATCCAAAGTTTGCTGCCAATATTTAATTTACCGATGAAATTACTTTTACGAATAACTGTATCAGTAATCTGCATAATAATCTCGTACGGTCGAACGTTCTTGTGAATTGAAAACATAAGCATCGTGCATCGATTTTCGTTAAATGTTTGGCTGAGTATTTTGGAAGTCTGATAGAGCCAGTATTTTTACTACTATTACGTTTGACTGGTGAAAGTGTTTAGTGACTTCTTCTATAACACTTTCACGCCACTATGAGAAGATGTACCCCTGAGTGATAGGGTTTCTCTACGGTGTATGCCCGATAGGGCTTCCCCACATTTTTCAATTAATGCTGGAGAATACCTGTAACCCATAAGTGGACAAGTGGGTAGGACGAGGGGTCTAATTGCAGGGCAGTCTAAATCTCCTGATTTTAACTTACTAGTATATGTTAACAATAATAATAGACAATTTCAAGGTATTTATTTTTGCTTTATACCTATTTCGACATACAAAATGTCATTTTTAAAAGCATTTAATGTAGTAAACATTTGTAGTTAGTGTATCAGCATACTGGATGTTGATTTCGGATTTGGCTTAGGTCTTCTGTTCCAAAACTTCCAATAGCGGAGAATTTATGAGTTCAATTTGCTCATTCATTAAAGGTGCATCTGTAAAAGTGTGTTTCTGAATGTAAAAAGCTTCGAGTATATCTAATTTACGTTTATCATCACAAAAGTGTAAAAATGTTATTATATTAACGTATGTAACAAAAGTTTTCGGAAAACAAAGAGAGTCAGCTATTAAAAGCCAGTGTGGATTTATTCAAAACTTTTATCTAAAGGGTTAATCTTACATCTATATTGAACAAAAATAAAATTTTAAACTGCAGCTAAAGGGCCTTGGTCTTCGATAATTCGCCGTTTTGCACGAACATGTCCCATTAGAGTCTGGACGGTACCCACATCGATTTCGCGGATCTTATTAAATATTCGTCGCCGCAATTGTTCTTCGTTTTGGGCTTCCCAACCATTATTGTATACCTTTCTGCTCAATACTGCCCAAAATTCCTCGATTGGTCTTGCTTGTGGTATGTTTGGAGGATTGTCGTCTTTTGCTACAAAATTGATATTATTTGTTTCCAGCCATTGCCTAGTGATTCTAGCATAATGACAAGAAGCCAAATCAGGCCAAAATACTATTTCATCATTAACGTGATCAGTATTAATAAAATCAAGTAATTTTGGAAGGCATCTCTGTGTATAAATTACTGCATCTACCGCTTCTCCTCTAACATGCCCAATATACGGACGCGAAATTCCCGCTTCTGATATGGCACACCAGACTAGTAGTTTATCAGCGAATTTGGCCTTACATTTAAATTTAGTTTCATTAGGGCAATTCCTAATATCATCAGTATAGAAGCCATCGTTCCCTTTCATTTCGGCGTTCGACAAAGTGAAGTATTTCTCGTCGTCCATAACGATCACTTTGTTTCCATTAAAATATCGACGTCGTAATGCTCGACAACATCTAGGAATTCTTCGCAGCTGTAGATCAGAATATTTTGGGCATTTCTTTCTTTTTCGGAACTGCAATCCATTGTTCTTCAATTCTCTACTAATGGTCATATGCGAAACTCGAAATTGA
>JABXWE010017766.1:0-44056 GCA_014611495.1 Limonius californicus
AGCGCAGTGTACAGGGGGATGATTGGACACCTGCAGCTGCTGCCGAGTTTCCTCGAGCGCAGTGTACAGGGGGATGATTGGACACCTGCAGCTGCTGCCGAGTTTCCTCCAGCGCAATATACAGGGGAATGATTGGATATCTGCAGCTGCTGCCGAGTTTCCTCCAGCGCAATATACAGGCGGATGATTGGATACCTGTAGCTGCTGCCGAGTTTCCTCCAGCGCAATACACAGGGGAATGCTTGGGTTCTTGTTTTGGTAGTGCTTCTTGACGGTTGAATCAAGAATAATCTTCCAGAACAACCTACTTCTGTTTTTATAGACGAAACGGGTTGCGCGATCGTGAGAATCCACGGCACGTGCACCCTACACGAATTTTATGGCCCCACCCATTTTGGAGCTAATACTTTTCGTAAAAACAAGCTATTGATCTGAAAATCCGAAGGTCCAACCCAAATAAAGAACCCCCATAATTTAGTATAAAAATAAATTAACTAGCTGTTAAAAATCTGAAGAACCAAACCAAATAAATAACTCCCACAATCTAGAATTTAATTAACACGTCCATGCGCGGAATATCACCCATAAGGGTTTAGTTCAACAAAAAAGTAATAATTTAGGCAAGTTATGGGCTAAGCTAAATCAACAATTGACCCCAAGAACAGACTGCGCTAAAGACAGCTGTCGTGGAATACCTTACGCACTTGAGAGCAACTAAATCGAAGTCATATTGTTATCCTATTTACCTGCAAGAAATAGCTGAAAGAAAGACGCTGCAAACAAATATTTTAAATATGGGATTATAACATTCAACTGGCGAATGTGTAGTTGTTTTATAATTCCATTCATTGTACATGAAAGTGGATATTTATTTTATGATTGTTGCCCTCATAATTAAGGTCTACTCGTAAAGGCCAGCCCTTTTACAAAAAAATAAACACATGTTAAGAAACGGCCGTTTCCAAGATCAATGAGGTGTGCGACTTTCGAACACCATTAAAATCAATTAGCAGTTATATTTAACATGAAATATATATGCGAGTATAGATTAAAAATTTAAATTATGAGCATAAAGTCCCAAAGTGCATCTTCCTGTAATAATATAAACATAATGGCAAATGCGGTCCGCTACAATATATTTATCATGCGATAACCGGGTGTGAGAGCACGCATACGGGAGCTACAACTTTGCGTTTTGCAAACCAAACTCCTTCACTCCAAAGCCTCACCATTATAAGTGTTTACGATTTACTAGATTAACGATTTTTTGAATAAATGAGCCCTAAAATTGTAAATTATCAAACATTCTTACAAGGCCTCAGAGACAGACCAGAATTATAGTCTGTTCCCTGTTCAATCACTTCAATAAATTTTAATCGAGACCTTTACAGTTGTTTTATATAAATATTTTCTTCTATTGAAAAACTTATAATCTGTGGAAGACCGCCATTTTTATACTTGTTATGTTCTTTATACGATAATTCGAATGCCCTTAAATAATTTAAGGTTTCATTTAATTGGATGAGTAGTTTTTGAGGAAATGGTCATCGGAGTCTTCAAAAAATCATAACGGCCTTAGTTTTAAGCTAACGTTTCTTAAAAAGACATTTAATTGGTTTCTATAACATCACAAAATTGTGTATTAGATTCCTGAATAAAATCTTAATATTTACTTCCTCTTTAGCTTCTAAATTTACTATTTTTAATAATCCCCTAAATTTCATTAAAACCCAATGAGCCATGAAGATACACCACACAGACGTATTCACAGGCAGACATTTTTTAAAACCAGTTTTTGATCCCTAAAGGTTTAAACGGATATGGCTGTCGAATTTTTTCGGGAAATTAATACTTTCCCTATACGCATGTATGTCACAGAAAAATAAAAACGTTTTAGCCTGTCAGAAATTTCAACATTCCATGCACAATCCTAAAGACGTACTTCCTACTTTGCTACAGAATCCTATTATAAGTTTCGAAATTATTTCGATAATACAGCATAGAGGAATTCGCTGAAGTTATAATTGACTATTATTTTGATATTTAAAGTTAGAAGTTTAGTTAGCTATTGCTTTAACGTTAGTACATCAATAACATTCCCACCAAATTCACCGACGTGGATGGAAATACATGGTACAATGTACTGTCTGGTTTCAGAAGTAAAGAAAACACAATAATTAACAATTTACGCTATTGCAACATTAAATATTAAATAAAAATAGTTTTCTTAATTTTATCAAAACTAAATTAAAACAAAAATGGAAAACTTACTAAATCCCAAACCTTTTAGTGTTGCTATTACTTTGTTACAATTACTGCCATATTATACAGAAATATCTCATAACGAAAGCCCTCAGCCCTGAGAACAGAATAGAAAAGATTTCCACTGTAGCTCCTGCAGGTCCTGTCTATCTGCATTGAAATTACTATGCGTCTCTAGTTAAATATCAAAATTATTTTCCATGTGTAAAAGCGACAGATTTCTAATTACACGGTAGAGCTTATTTGTAACTCCCCTATCTGCGTGTGTGGTTCTGAGTAAAGCGATCCCAGTTCGATTCTGAAAACCGCAATAGTTCGCTTCAGGATATTTTAAAAATCTTGCAATAATTGCGAATCCTAAATTTTTTCATCTCGCACTGACGTCATAGCCAAGTAAATTAATCCATAGACGTTATAAGTTTATTAACAGATGTTTAGAAGTAATTTCCAAATATACATAGGCACGCAGATGAGATTATAATTATAGGTTTTTGGGTGGCTGAACGCAACCCACCAATCTGCAGTTAAATTTCGTGATTCGAAGAAGTGTTGCCAAGAAAGCACTTCTCGTCTTTAACTTTCGAACCATAGCAATAGGATATTGTCGTAGAAGATTACTAATTTAATGGAAAATACTGTTTTGTCTATATTGGAACCAAGAAAATATTTATTTCATTTATAATTGAACTAGGTGTGTACGCGGTTGTGCAGGTTTATGTCCAGCTGGACACGAAACGTTAAATTTCAGCGAGATTTCTCTGATCTAAGAAAGCGTTATTTGAAACATAAAGAACCTTTTTTTTTTAATTGATTGGTAGAATCTCTTTGGCTAGGAATGTCATTTAATGGAGAAAATGGTATTTTGAATTTAAATTCTCCAATAGTGTGTGCGTATAAATGAATTAAATAGGAGTCTGGTTCTGCGCATAACGACCCCTGTTCGATTATGAATACGCAAGATCCTGTGAATTCAAAATTATCTAGTTTAATTTCGTTGGTCGCAACTCATTTAATGAGTACATACAAAATGATTACAGTCGTGGAAATTGACAATTTTTAAATTCTATATTAAACGCTTGACCAACTTATTTGCTAGGTTCTGAACAAGGCAAGCCCAGTTTGGTTCTAAGAACATGTTCAGGTTTATGTACAGCAACATATAACCAATTAAACTGGAGTTGAACTCCGCTATCCAAGACAGCGTTGATAAAATAGGGTTTCTGTTTCTTTATAATTCTACTAATAGTTCTGATCTATGTATCTAAATGTTATGATTCGCAGCATATTTAACATACTTGTGTTATTTTCATATCAATGGCCATTTCATCCCTTAAAATACATCTTCCACCACCTAGACTGTTAAAATTTGAATGTTTTTCTAAAACACAAAGGAATACACAAACATAGATTTATAAAAGATGTTCCATAACAACCAAACAATGGCGATGTTCATCAGAAGAATGTACAAATAAAAGAATACGCAGTATTTCATAATAGAAGAAAGATTATCAGAAGAAGGAAACAATGTAATATATCCGAAAAGCGCTGCATTAAAAAAACACTAGAATATAATTAAAATAATTCAGAAATATAAAAATATGCATATGTTGTATTATAAAAAAAGGCATGACTACATGGCTTATTTTTAAGAAATTATCAAACAGACAGTGGAAGATATTAACAGGTCTTGCTAGTTGGTATTAAATTTTTAGCATAAATTAATTACCCCCGTTTGTATTGTGAACTACAAATGTGAGCTGGTAATGTTCCTCGTTGAACATACTGTGTTATACTACTTTTCATATTGCTGTTTGCTTGTCTGTTAACTATCGGAGTAATTTCTCAATTAATTTCATTAATTTGTTGTGAATTATTAATTAACAAGCGGGCTCTACATGGAGGACGTTACATCATATACTGTCTCTCTAACAACCTAGAAATAGATCTACCAACAGCCAGATCATCCTTTTCTGCGAGCGTTCTCAAATATATTAAGTTTAAGAAATAGATAATTATTCTTGGGGGCTGTAAGTATATAAAAGCTAATTTATCACTCACATCGTGTTGACGCCAAATATATTTATCGATTCACCTAATGTAATGTATGTACGCCATTCTGGAAATACCTAAAAGTGCATCTACCACCATATAGACAATATTATTCGGAATGCGTTCATAAACACGTGAATTCTCAAATAGAGCCATGTTAGCAAGGAAGCAACTACATAAAATCAACTTGATAACTGGTATCGCTCAGAAGCAGAAAAAACTCTCGAGTAAATTAATATACACGGAAAACTTTAAATGTTTTTGTCATCACCCAAAAAAGTTTTTTTTGTATCCATTATCAAACAGATTAATTGTAACAAGCAGTAAATACATAATATCGAATTGAATACTGGTGTCGCTCAGAAGTAGAAAAAAACTATCGCGTCAATTAATATACTCGAAAAGCTTTGAATGTTCTGTCACCACCCAGAAAATACTTCTTTGTATCCATTGTAAAACAGATCAATTGTAACAAACAAACGATGCTTCTGGGGGCCTGTAAGTACATAATATCAAATTGATTACTGGCGCCGTTCAGAAGCAGAAAACGAGTGTCGCGTCAATTAGTATCCTCGAAAAACTTTAAATGTTTTACCACTATCCAGAAAATACTTCCTTTGTATCCATTCTCAAACAGACGATGGTCCTTGGGGCCTGTAAGTACATAATATCAAATTGATTACTGGCGCCGCTCAGAAGCAGAAAACGAGTGTCACGTCAATTAGTATACTCGAAAAACATTAAATGTTTCTACCACTCTCCAGAAAATACTTTCTTTGTATCCATTGTCAAACAGACGATGGTCCTTGGGGCCTGTAAGTATATAATATCCAATTGATTACTGGCGCCGTTCATAAGCAGAAAACCAGCGTCGCGTCAATTAGTATACTCGAAAAACTTTAAGTGTTTCTACCACTATTCAGAAAATACTTTTTTGTGTCCATTGTCAAACAGATTAATTGTAACAAACAGACGATGGTTCTGGGGGCCTGTAAGTACATAATATCAAATTGATTACTGGCGCCGCTCAGAAGCAGAAAACCAGTGTCGCGTCAATTAGTATACTCGAAAAACTTTAAGTGTTTCTACCACTATTCAGAAAATACTTTTTTGTATCCATTGTCAAACAGATTAATTGTAACAAACAGATGATGGTTCTGGGGGCCTGTAAGTACATAATGCCGAATTGTCTACTGGCGTCGCACAGAAGCAGAAAAAACCTGTCGCGTTAATTAATGTACTCCAAAAACTTTAAATGTTTCTGTCATCATTCAGAAAATACTTTTTGTATCCATTCTCGAATAGATTAATTTTAGCGTTAATTAATGTACTCCAAAAACTTTAAATGTTTCTGTCACCATTCAGAAAATACATTGTTGTATCCATTGTCAAACAGATTAATTGTAACAAGCAGACGATGATCCTTGGGGCCTGTAAGTATATAATGCCGAATTGTCTACTGGCGTCGCGCAGAAGCAGAAAAAAAACTGTCGCGTTAATTAATGTACTCCAAAAACTTTAAATGTTCCTGTCATCATTCAGAAAATACTTTTTGTATCCATTTTCGAATAGATTAATTTTAGCATGTAGAAACTTATCCTTGGGGCCTGTAACCACATAAAATCAAATTATTTGGCATGGCATAAAAGTAAAAAAAGAAACTGTCGGCTCAGTTGGTATACTCGAGAACCTTTAAGTGTTTCTGTAACCATTCAGAAAATACCCCTCAGGCTGCATTTTTATAAACATTCAATATAAGACTATAAATATAGTTAGACTCCGTAAGTACATAATATAGAATTGATTATTGGCATCGGTCAAAAAGAAAAAAAAATGACGAGTCAATTAATATGCTTTAGAAACTTGAAATATGTCTGTCACCATCCAAAAACTTTTCGGTTTTTATTCTCAAACAGATTCATTTTAGCAAGCAGAAGATTATCTTTGGGGCCTGTAAATGCTTAATACGTAATTGATTACTGATATCACTCGGAAAGAGAAAAACTGGCCACTCAATCGGTAAACTCGAAAAACTTTAAATGTTTCTGTCGCTATCCAGAAAATACTTTTCTGTGTCCATTGTCAAACAGATTAATTGCAGTAAGCATAGGATAATGCTTGGGGCCTGTAAGTACAAAATACCGAATTGATTACTCACATCGTGCAAAAGCCAAAAAAAATATATCGTGTCAGTTAAGTAAATTGTATGAGATTGGTACATTTCATGCGAGATTCGCAGAGTGGGTTAAGCAATCTTAAATGGAACGTGGATCCACCGCAATCAAGTCAACATACACTAATGGTGGCATCGTACCCGAGGGATTGTTTAACATGATGTGGCGGCGCGTGTTGTGCGGTAATATCAGCAGTTGGGGCTGAGGGGTGTGAGGCGTGCGCGTCTCTGGACCGGCTGACCCACACGACACTACACTAATTCAACCACCTGTAGATTCACAGCTGATGATGCACTTACGCTAAACCACCCTTACTATGCCCTATCGAACCCACACATTGCCTACAACCCTTAAGTTTATTGATATCCCCGGAGTGGGATTGTCTGCTGAGCCAAACTGCAAGGAACGCGGTGCACTTTCTCCTTGTATCACGAATCGGTGCATTTTGTTTTTTTTTTATTATCGTCTTAGGATACACCTTCCTAAATTTGAAAAAAAACCACGTGGAATTTACAATTTTCCGGAGTGATTCAAATTTCAATCGTGAGTAGTAGTAAACTTGCCCTTGGAACATTATGAGCCTTCAACATTTATGCTACAACCCTCCTTGGAATGGAAACATCAAACCTCAAATTATTTTCATTAATTATGAGTGAATCATAAACTAGAGTAGGGATCAGTGTTCTCCATCGCATTAACATTGCATGGACTGCATGCCAAGATCAAGAGTTTTCTTGGTCGCTGAACTCTGGAAGGTTTAATTAAATTTGAGGATAGAACCGAAAGTAATGCAACTGTGGTTGATGAATTTTTAAAATTTAGAACATAAAGCACAAAAGATGCAATCAAATAGTCACATGAAATAGTTAGCTCGAGGGGTTAAAGTTTGAATTATGAGATATCCATTAATATAATAATAAACTTAATTCAAAGACAAACCGCCAAATGGCTTTGCGTCGTTGTATGTATCAGTAACAATCAGAGATGTAAATAAAATATAATAATTAAATGCAATTCATAATCTGTAACGTTATTAGAATTAAATTAAAGCTAATTTTAGTCTATTAAGTTGCACCTGTTTTACAAGAAGAAATATGAAACCAAATTATATTATAACAAAACGCCCGAGCTTATAGCGTTCTCTAGAACAATTATTTTCGGAATTATTAATGCTGTAATGGACCTAACACAAAAGTTATACCAGGTTCACGACAAAAATAAAAATTAATTGAATAACCATTTAAGGTTTTGGTTCGAGAAGTGAAGAAAAAACCGGAAATCAGGTGGTACATTTACTGTGTATGCTATAGACAAACAATCGGCAAACTCGTGCTAAAAAACTGCTTTCAATTCGGCGCTACAAGTTTCTTAATGTCTTCTGCGTCCTGAAATTGTTTCTCTTTGAAAACAGTTTTCACTTTAAGAAGAGTAAAAAGCCTACCGGTGCCGAGACGGTTGAATAGGCTGGGTGATCATAACAACATCATGTTAAATGAGAAATGACTTCACAATCAGCGCAGAATGGGGAGGTGCATTGTCATGCAACAAAACTACCATTTTCTCGAAATTGCGAGAAATGGGTTGCTTTAATCTTTAAATCATTTCAACTATTTACTTTTTGTCCTTTAGCCGGAAACTCTTTGTGGATCACACCCTGCTTATCGAACAAGGTAATGACTATGGTTTTGATTTTGAATTTTTGCAAATAAAATTTGTTCGGTCTCGGTGATGATTTGCCAATGCACTACACGCTCTGGCGTTTCGTCTCTGATTGAAACATCCAGTTAATGAAAATTGCATCGACGCAAAAAATCTGACCGAAGTCTGCGCACGGTGCAACTTTTCTCTATTTTTGCTCGTTCGTAGACTGTGCAGGACGAACTTTGCACAAGTATCACTCTTTCCTAAATCTTCATGTAAAACTTGTTGAATCGTCGCTTTATGGATGTTAAACTCATCTATCATCATTCGGTGGTTCATTCGGCGATCTTCTGCCACAATTTCCACGAAGTCCTTTGACCGAATCTGCATTTCGCGAGATTGACGGACATCCGGTTCTAGCACGATTTTAAGTATCCCTTCGTCCACTGTTGTTTAAAGAATTTTAAACTACTCAAACACACAGCGTACAGCAGTATTAACTCATTGGTCCCTGATAACTGACAAACGCATGATATACGCGCTAGGGTCCTGCGCAGAGACTATTGTCGTCGGCTAGAGAGAGTGCCTGATCGAGGAATGCAGTTAACTGCGTCTTTCCAAGAATAATTGGATATCTAATACGCGAATCTCTGCGTTACTATTCTATTAAATACACTTCATTCGCTTTGAGTATATGCTTATAGTTATATTTTATATATACACAAAAATTCAGAATTTTAATTAACTAACGTCATATAAACGGTTTAAAAGAATAAGGGATATTAAAGAAATTTAGAACTATTTCAAATACTTATTATTACAAGTACAGCCTTGTTAACGATCCAGATAATGTATTCTTATTTAACATCGTCCTGTTTTGGCTTCTGAAGCTGCACAGCAAAGTTAGGGACTGTACCAGGCTATACTAAATGTTTTGAAAGCAGGTAGTAAGTAGTCTTACTATTACGTTCCTTCTAAAAAGTGAACCCCCCTTACTTCAGGCCTTTCATGCACTCTCGTTAACCGACGATGAGTTGTTCCATTTCCGTTTGAACACCCTCTATCGATATATCTGTAAATTATTACATGCTGCTTAACTTTTGCTTAATTTCACGTCATTCCAGTGCTGAAACTTCAATCCAGGAATTAAATTGCCAAACATCGTGGATCATAATCATAACAAATTTAATATTTGCAAGGAACGCTCTATTCTCAAAACTCTGTGACTGTCAACATATCGAAATATTTACAGTGCAATATTATATTTAATTAATTTTAATTTTAATTTCGGCTGTGATACTGCAAACAACTATATACACGGTAAAATATTATTTTTGCTAAATTTGCCGGTATAGCTTCCGCTTCATATTTTGGTGAATAGTCTTTATAAAATTTAACCCATTACTTTGGAGTGTACTTGTTAAAGGAAAAACTGAATCTTTTCCCTGAAAGGAAAGATTACAAATTAGGGAGGACTATGAAAATATTTTGTATATCTGAGATTGAACTATAAACAAACGCCAATTTAAACAACTGTCAAATTAAAAGTATTTATTCATCTGTCAAAATCTGTTTAACGTGGTTGTTGTAATCTTTTTGTTGTTTGTTGTTGTTGGTAGAAAAAGTTTTTATTTTAATTTAATTTGACAATAGTTTTTGCTTTAATGCAAAAATCGTCGGTTGAGTGATATTTCCTGACTGCTCAAAAAATTAATGGTCAGTGGACCGACTCCATTCCAGATTGTTCTGCAAAATTTCTAGAACGATTTCCAGAAGTTGTGTTCCAGTAGCAAGAATTTTATAATCAAAGGTATTTTGTGAAAGCAGTAGGTACTGTTGCTAGGTAAGAAGCCTGATAGGCCTAAAAAACAAACAGATGAGATCGTAGAAAATGTAAAACAAATAATCACCAATGCTCCCTCACCTTCCATCCGTGTCCGTTAGCCGTTCATACGGAACTTGCAGAACCATCTTTAAAAAAATTAACCTATGTTTTTATATCGAATGACTGTTATGTACGAACTGCTTCCACAAGATTTTGCACAAAGACGACAATACCGCGACTTGTTTTTAAACCATATCGATAACGATGATTTAATGGACAAAATTTTCTTCTCGGACGAGAAGAAACATGGTTCCATCTATCTGGATAAGTCAGTTCCCAAAATATGAGAATGTGGAGGACGAAGAATTCTCATATTTTCAGTGAAACTTCACTACAGCCACAAAAAGTTGGAATTTGGATAGGCCTCATTAGGAGAAGATTGGTAGGACCAATTTTTTTAATGGTACTATGACAGCGACCTGGTAGCCAGAAGAATATCTGCTCCCATTCATAAATTCGTTGCACGATGACGAGTTGCTATATGGTTATTTCCAACAGGACGTTGCAACGACCCATGCCGCGCGAGATACTTTAAACCTTCTTAGTGACTTTTTGGAAGATCGAATAATTAACAGAAATACTTGTAATATATGGCCTCCAAGATCGTAGGATTTCATACTTCTAGATTTTTTTATATGGTCCCACCTGAAATATTCTATTTTCAAAACTCGGATTTACGATTTGAATGCAATTATCCAAATAATTATAGAAAAATGTAAGGAAATAAACAACTCTCCACAGATTTTACTAAATGTTAGCAATGGTGTAAGAAGAAAGATCCGAGATTATCTTCAGGAAGATGGAGGCCACTTCCAACACACCTTATAAGCCTCAAATACTCTAAATACTCATAAAATATTTAAATAAATGTCCGTATTTGTTTACTTTTCAAATGCGTTTTTTTGCGACGAGGTACGCTTTGAGGTTAAGTTCACTTTGCTTGTGTCTACATTCTGAGAAATGAACATAAGGTATGGCCGTACGTAACATGACAACGGCGACATGCCTTGTAGCACTCACAGCCAACCACAATTTGAAAACTTTTTGATAGCTCGTTACGTTGAAAATTGAATATAGAAACTTAACAGAAAATATTCACATACCAACCTTTTTTTTAAATTATTTTCTCTTACATAGTTGCCCTGTTTCAGTAACTGCTTAAAAGACCATCAAGATTTAAACAAATTAATCCACGAATGATGTGGGCCGAATGACGCTTTTTTATAATGTTGAATTGGACAGTTGGATAACATTGTCAAATTCAATTAGTTTAATGTTGTCGTAATGTTATTCTGATACCCACTAAACTTAAAAGGTATTGCAAATTGACTTAAACAATTATGGGGATCCTAAATCCGTCTCGAATTCAGAAGCCCGTGCAATCCTTATCCTGTCCAAAAGAAATCAGAAATAATAGTTTAACTAAGTTGTGATAACTTCGCCGCTGCTTGTCATAATACAGTTTGTTAAAACGTTGTTGTTGCATTGTTCAGATTTTAAAAAGTTAGGTCATTCTTTACACCAGGGCTATATATGCAATATGGTCTTAAAGCATGGTTGTTGGTAATACGGTCAAAAAATTGTACTAAAGTCCATTTGTACTTGTCCAGCATTGGTTGGTTTTAGATTATTTTTTATTACTTTGGCAATTTTATATACTGATACGATTTTGCCTCCTGTAGATCGATATATTTTGTCACCTAGTCTCGTTAAACCATACCAGAGGATAACGAAGACTTGTCAAATTATTAAAATGGCGCCCCTGGTGGATATTTCAAATTCTTCTTTTCGCAAGTATTCGCAAATTTGACGCCTTTTGAACCACTTTCGAGTAGGCACCCTTTGCCAATGCTTAAATACGCCTCTGAACATAGCATGGATATTAAAGGTAAGTAAATAGAAAAAGGTTAAGTTTATATTAAAAATACAAAAGGAACATAGTAATCTTCAACAATAAGTAGGTCTTGGTAATAACAACAGCTTTAATTTTCATTTAAATGGGTGGCGTGCCGGATCGCGAATTCGTGCTGCATTTCGTTAGCTAGCAAACATTTTTGAAAAAGTATTAGTTCAATCGGCCACAAAATGTATACCTTCGTCGCGCCTTTGCAAATTCAGGCTGTTGAAAATTTTCTGCCTACTATTTGCCGTCGTAGGCTGCAGCCTACTTAGCCTAATGGGAAATCCGCCACTGATCTTACATCATAAGTTCTAATCAATTTTTCAATCAGCTTTTCAAATTACTACAATATTGGATATCCTAGTTACTAATTAAAAAACCAGTATGTAGGATGGCTGTATATTAGTATAGCTACGATGGCAATAGAAAACGCTTACTTTATCTAATTTTAAGGCATTTTAGTAGCATAACTCCACCAACGGAACAATGACCTATCAACCGGTTAGTACAAACATAATAAAAGATTATACGATTTTGAGCATTATGTCGTATGAGGTCACCTTTGAGACTTGAAATTGTTCAATTATATTGGAAAAGATATTATTTACAAAATGATTTTGTATGATAGCGTTGTTGTGGTTGCCTAAATTGCTGAAACAAAAACAATTGTTAAGCGATGTTTGAACTTGGCTCTATTACCGCGTTTGGTACAGAGAGCAAACTGTTGCAGAGTGCGAAATGTTTCCATGACATTTTCGAATTGTCCTTTGATCTTCGGCCCTTTCGGCGAACGCTGTGTTGCATATCCGCCAGTTTTTCATTTCTTGTTATTTGTTTCAGTAGAAATATAATTATTTTAAGATTTGAATAACTCTTATTTAAATTCAAAATTTAAAAATAAAATTGAATTTCTCTTGCAAATTAGATGCAATAATAATCTTCAAGCCGTCTTATCTTTGATTTATATTAAGAATATTGAGATTAAACATGTAAAATATTGGTAAATAAATGTTGATTTTTAGTTAACTGCAAAGAGGTTTAATTATTGTATTTTAGTAGCAAAATTTTATTCGACACTTGTTTTTGGTCACTAGTTTCTTGAGCACGTGGCCGGTCATCTTAGTTCAACCGGTTATTTTACCTGACTACGGACTTCGCACTCATCAAATAAGACGACGCCCGACTATACTAATGTTACATATTTTCACAATAGTTTAAATCGCGTTTCTCGGAGGTAGGACAAATATGAAACGGGATTGGCACTACTGCGGACGCTATAAGAAACTTACTGTTTCCAAATCATATCCAAATTGTAGCTGGAACTTTCGTCTTCACATAGCTAAAACGGCATCCTGTCAGAACTTACGTGGTAGGCTGTGCATGTGAATGAACAAGTTAGTGCAGCTGTCACATGTGACACAAGTCAAACATGGAGCAGAGAGCGAACATTAAGTTTTGTTTCAAATTGGGGAAAACGGCCACGGAGACATTCGAGATGTTGAAAACTGTGTACGGCGATTAAGCCATGTCCCGTACTCGCGTTTTCGAGTGGTTTGTCAGATTTCGTGAAAGTCGGCAGGACCTTTACGATGATCAGAAGCCGGGTCGTCCGATCACAACGAGAAACCCCGTAACGATCGAAAAAGTCCGAGAACTTGTGGCGGCTGACCGACGACTGACACTGAGAATGATGGAGCAGGAGCTGAGTATTAGCCGTGAAACCATTAGAACCATTTTGAAGAAGGATTTGAAGAAAAGGAAGGTCTGTGCCGAGTCGTGGTGCTTCCAGTACGATCCAGAAAGCAGGAGACAAAGCATGGAATGGCGATCGAAGACGTCTCCCAGGCCAAAGAAACTCCGTCTCCAAAAATCGAAAGTGAAGATCATGCTGATCACTTTCTTCGACAGTCAAGGCATCATTCACAAAGAATTTGTGCCAACGGGTGTCACCGTCACTAGCCTGTACCACAAGGGTGTCATGACGTGTTTACTAAAATGCATTCGACGTGTGCGACCGCATTTGGCAGCCTCCGGCAAGTGGCACCTTCTACACGACAATGCCCCTGTGCATTCTGCCTTGATTGTGAAGACGCTTTTGGCGACAAGAAATGTCCCAGTCTTAGAACATCCTCCCTATTCGCCGGATCTGTCTCCAGCGGACTTCATGCTGTTTCCTCAGCTGAAATTGACCCTCAAGGGAAGGCGCTTTGGCGACGTAGAAGACATTCAACGGAATGTTACCGCCGAACTAAACGCACTTCCTACGATAAGTTTAAGCTGGCTTTCCGCGACTTGTATCGTCGATGTCAACGGGCATAGAAGTCGAGGGAGATTACTTCGAAGGACGCTAGAGGTATTTTCACCTATTGCTACCTCACATGCTTTGTATTTGATCAATCCCGTTATATATTTGTCCGACCTCGTATTTTTATATGCCTTGCCTTTTAAGACTACCAGTCACTGTGTTGTGGGCATTGTTGCTGTTTTTAATTTTTTGAAATAGAATTGTGTCTCAAAATATATTAGAGATTTGTAAATAGATTCATTGAGAAAGCAGAGTTTATGATTAGGGGTATTCCATGTGATTAATTATACATCTTCTGTGAAAAATTGAATATTACAGATTTACATTTAATTGCAAGTCGCTACTTTAAAAGCAAAGCAAAGCTTGTTAATTTATATAATATTATATGTATGCTGTTAACAATAATTCCAATATGAAATTAAACATTTCTCGATAGTTAATAGCGGATTCCTATTCTACAAACTTACTCCGCTTTGGGATTCGAACCCAACTTGTTAAAGCGCCGAAAAGGATGCAGACTTGACATTAACTACTTCGAAAATTATGTATCTCGTCGCAGAAACAACTGCTCTACCCTGCTCTTTATACGGAAGGATATACCAGATAACAGTGAGATCATATGCATAACCTCTTCTTACATTTACCTTTTTTAAACAATGCATAAAGTTTTAAAAATGTTGATTTAAACCGTTAAATTGGCTAATAATGAGAGGAGCTAACCTGAAATCGTAGTTACCTGTAAATTGCCAAGAACTTTGATATTTGAATTAGAACGATGCCTATTTTCCCGGATTTTAGTTCAGCTGCAAACCTTTACCCTATTCATTATAATAATTACTATGAAAGATAACAAATAAGAATAGGGTTGAAATAAATTTATTTGCAGTGAAAAGAGTACTGAAAATAATTGAATCCATGTAAAACATTTGCTGGTGTTCTTGTTCTTGTTCTAGTGAACACACTACATGTGTACGTAGTTTAACTTGTACTCATCAATTTTTACTTTGAAGGTCAAAACCTAACTTTTTTCACTAATTAATAGAAACATAGCATGAATCTATTATAAATGAAATAAACATGTTCACTAACACCGCGAAAGATGCATCAAAAAGAATATACTTCCGTACACCATCTTGAAGGAATAGAAGATGGCCGTTCATTATCTATTCAAATACTATAAGCTGTGGGCTTAAGCGATATGAGCACCCTTTCATTTCCCCTAATCGGGGTGCAGAACTTCTTAAGTTCGTGAAAATATAATACACTTCTCAGTATAGATAAAAATGTGCTTAGTTAAGACAATATTTAACGTAATCCTAGAAAGTAACCTAAAGATACAGGATGCTGAATTGATAGGCATGCTCTGTTAATATACTATCCTAAAGTACAAAAAATCATTCTAAAAAAAAAAGCATGTAGAAATACAGTTAACAGACAATGACTACAAACAAGAATTAGTATTATTCATAAAACATTTGTTTAGTAGCACACAGCGATTTAAGAATTTAACTGGAAACTCGGAATTCCAAATATTTCTAGTTTTTCGTATATAAAGAATATATTCTTGTATATTAATTCTCGTCTTGATTACTTTTTCGAACCCGTCTCCTGTTTTAAATGAAAACTTGATCACAAACAAACTGCTTATGCACTCTAGTTTCCTGTTCAAAATTCAAATAACGTGCGGTACTTAGTACAAATGGGAGCTTCGTTAGCAGAGCTCCCACTTTCCAGGAAAACTGTCGATTGTAGCTTGGAATAAATTCCCTAGCATTACCACGCACCGAATAAAAATCTTGTGCTGCAACCCACCACACACAATTCCCCAATCCGGTTGGCAACCGTGAGATCTTAATGTCAAAAACATTCTGGAATCTCCATTGTTAGCCTTAGCGCTGAGGAAAAGCACGCGGTAGAGGAGAGGCTGGATTCCAGCAGTGGGACTCGAAAGGCTGTTGACACACATAGGCATCCCTAATAGAGGAACATTTCAACTGCACACAAATATTTGTTTTCATCGAGCACATGTTATAATTGCTCAGATCTAGGTCAGTTGCAACAACATTTTCTGCACATCTTGTGCGCGAACAAACCTGTAAATAACCAAAGCATGCGTTCGGAAATGGTATAGCAATTATCCACATAAAACTCAAACGGTGTAGGTGGCCAGTTTCCACCAACACATTAATTAACAGGAAAATTGTTCTATAAATACTCACCAATGCTTTCTAGCTAAGCCAAGGTCGTAACTACTGGGGAGCAGGTGGAGAACTCTGCTCCAGGCGTCAGCAAAGAGGGGGCGCCAAATTTTTTACGCAAATCGTTTTTATCCTGGTCTTGCGGCTATTTCTATCGTTTCCTACAAAAAGGCGCTATACTTTATAACAACTCTTGCTCTTATTTTATGTGAATACTCTTAATTCAGCGACTTTAATTACCGCTGCTCTAATTAGTTGATTCTGATAAATATTAAATCTTTATTATCGCCCCATATAATAATTTTCTCTTCTGGCAGAACAATTGTCTAATATTGACTCATATTTGGAAGTTTGAACGCAGCCGTTCGGGATGCATGCAAGGGAGGTGAACTCGTGCCTTCACCAAACATCGAAAAGCTCGGGTTGTTTGCTATTTTAATATAAGAAAACACTCTGTGTTATGACATGATATTGTAATTAATTGCTACGGCTAATAGCTATATCTCGAGTACCTCGCATGTTATATTTATCTACACTTAGATTTAGTATACGCCTTTTCCTAAAAACGAAGATCGTAAGCTTTCGGTTCCAACATTTGCTTGATTTTTTTGCTTTTAGGGAAGGTCGCATGCGTTTACTGCGTTGACTGTTGCTTGATTTCAGCGTGTTGCGAAATCCAAGTCTCGACGGCAGTCACGATGCGATTCAGGTACTCATCACTATCAGTTTCGAAGGGATGCAGGAGGATCAGTGCAGAGGCCATTCGTTGATTTTTTTGAGCATCCGTCAACATCTTTGACACCCGCCTTGCCTGTCCGTGACAATTTGATAGTCTACGTGAAGGTTTACTAAAATTTGCAGCTATTTCCGAAATCTTAGAACGCCGTTCTTGATTACATTTTTCACAAATCGTCGTTGACAACAGAAGGTCTACCACTTGGTCCCTCACCGCGCACATTTGTTCAGTCAGTTCAGTCAGCGTTATACAAGTGTCTGACCTTTCTTAGAATAATGATGCCTTTACCGATGATGGTGATAATAGTCACTGATAATTATAGTTATATTGATATTGTATACAAGTGTTAATAGAACTCTAAAATAGTTATTTTATTAAAAATAAACAATAGGAGAAGTGCATTTTCACCGATCTTATTTCACACTATTTCCAGTCGCACAGTACCATTTCAACATTAATAAATTAAACTATAAAAAGGAAATATAGTTCATTACATTTTACATTACGACAGAGGGGGCGGGGCGACAATTGAATTGCTCCATGGCGATACGAAGTTACGCCACTGAGCTAAGATGTATGCGTTTGTTATGTACTTCTTTGCGAAGTACAAAAATTCTCCAAATTCAAACCTTTATAATTAGTGCAGGCGTAGAAACTACAAGTCTTCACAAAGCGTAATAACACTAAAAAACGCAACACTACCACATAGAAAGAACTTTGAGGTTAGTTTTTGGCATATTGTCACTACTGGTAAGAGTCTCAGGTTTTTACAAATATAATTGCCGAAAATATAATAATTTAGACCAAGGTATTAAGCTCATTTAAAATTTCTTCCGCCGCCACTGCATTCAGTCAAAATGCAAATACAAATCTTGCTGAACACCGGCCAATGACATTATTAGTTTCTGTTAAAAAGCCTCAAGAATTTTAACACTTATGCCTATAATTATTTATTATCTATAAATACTACTAAAATGAAAATTTAATGGACTTGTGTTGGGCAAGACGCATTTTAGATGTTCGTTTTGAGAACTAAAAACCACACGTATAATAATAAATATAGAAAAGTGATTTCTCACACGTGCTTTCGTAACAGCAAACAAAACCACTGTGAGAAGTGTAAGTTCGATAATTAGTAGGATGATACTCTGTATTCTTAAATTGTTCAGATAACGCAAATGGATTTCTTTTATTCTGGTTTAGCTACATAATTATATAATTTAACGCATCCGCGTTTCACAAGATGTTTAGCAGTTACATCGTAGCCACGAGGATTGAGTAACTTTGAACTTGAAGTGTAACAACCGACCAATTACGTTTTACCATCCTAATTGGACGATTATGACGAGCTAGTTTCGGTCACAAATGCGATTATGCATGCTTTTCTTAGCCTAGAACTAGCTTTGCCTTAGAAGGATTTGCTTCTTAATTTTCTCACACCTAGTTTCGCCTTGGAACTAAAATTTATTACCCAGGCGTTAAGTTGTGCAATTTTATTATTTAATAGTGGTATTAAACACGTGTTAATAACAATTAGAGACATTTATTGAAAATTACCGTTTGTTTACAAGACCGGCCGCACCTTAGCTCAAACATAACCTTCATAGGCAGTTCGCCTAGGTTTCTCTTAAAACATTGAAATTCAGGAATAACGGTTTTTCATACATCACCTAAAATTAACCCATTTATGTTGTTTGGCTGTTGGTACGAATTTAGGTAATCATTCATCATCATCATCATCATCATCTGACATGGAGCTGACTCGAAGGCCGATCCTGGATACACAAAATAAGGGTTTTACAAATGTAATGTGGGTAGCCTTTGTTTCAACTGCTAATTTAAAAATTAGCTAAAATATATCTTATATTTTTGGATTCCTTTTTAAATCAACAGTGTATATATTACAGTATATTAACAGTAATTTTGTTTGAGCATACAAAATAGTATACCGGCGACACCGTTTTCAACAACAAGTTACAGATTTTTAGGCTAAATTACATTTTTAGAACAAATTGAATGAAAAAATTTGAGACATAACCTCACGCAAAGTGCATAACAGTAGCCGAAAAAATATCTTTCGGATTAATATTTCTAAGATACTATTTATAAAATACTTACAATGTTCTTAATTAATTACTTTGGTTGGATTACTCAAGGGAATCACTGAAAAGGTGTTGTTGGGCCCACTTTTTTTAATTGACTGCTTTGGTTGGGTTGCTCAAGGTAATCACTGAGAAGGTGATATTGGGCCTACTTTTCCTAATTAACTTTGGTTGGTTTGCTTAAGGTAATCAGTGACAAGATTTTGTTGGGCCCACTTTCCTTAATTAACTGCTTTGGTTGGCTTACTCAAGGTAATCACTGAAAAGGTATTATTGGGCCCATTTTCCTTAATTGACTGTTTGGGTTGGATTACTTAGGGTAATCACTGAGAAGGTGCTGTTGGACTCACTTTTCTTAATTAACTGTTTTGGTTGGGTTGCTCAAGGTAATCAGTGAGAAGGCGTTGTTGGTCCCACTTTCCTTATAGGACTGATTGGGTGGGATTACTTAAGGTAATCACTGGGAAGGTGTTATTGGGCTCACTTTTCTTAATTCCCTGTTTTGGTTGGGTTGCTCAAGGTAATCACTGAAAAGGTGTTATTGGGCCCATTTTCTTAATTTGACTGCTTGGGTGCGTTACTCAAGGTAATCACTGAGAAGGGGATAGGTATTGCGCCTACTTTTCTTAATTAACTTTGGTTGGTTTGCTTAAGGTAATCACTGAGAAGATTTTATTGGGCCTACTTTCCTTAATTAACTGCTTTGGTTGGCTTGCTCAAGGTAATCACTGAAAAGGTGTTATTGGGCCCATTTTCCTTAATTGACTGTTTGGGTTGGATTACTTAAGGTAATCACTGAGAAGGTGTTATTGGGCCCATTTTCGTTAATTGACTGTTTGGGTTGGATTACTTAAGGTAATCACTGAGAAGGTGCTGTTGGACTCACTTTTCTTAATTAACTGTTTTGGTTGGGTTGCTCAAGGTAATCAGTGAGAAGGCATTGTTGGTCCCACTTTCCTTATAGGACTGATTGGGTGGGATTACTTAAGGCAGGGGTGTCCAAACTTTTTGCCGCAAGGGCCAGATTGGGATTTAAATCCATTTGCGGCGGGCCACGTGTATATGTGAATTAAAAAATCTCATTATGAGTAAGGCAGCATTGAATTTTATATTTTACAGTTAATTGCAGATTCACCAATACTAAACAAACATGGCTAAATTATGCATAATTAGAAAATTGTTTCATGCAACTTTTAATGGGAACGATGGAACTGTGTTTTTTGCTGAAAAATTTCTTTAAAGTTGGGATTAAAATCTGAAACACCATTTATAGGCAATGATTGGAAATGATCATCCGATAAATTTGCCCTGTACCTTGATTGCAGATACTTCATCCTGGAAAAAGTTTCTTCGCACATATAAGTAGGTAGTCCCGAACATAGAAATAAATTTACTAGCAAATTGCTTTAAATTTGGAAACTCTTTTGCATCCAAAAATCTGTAAAAATCGACCAAGTTTCCTTCCTTGTATTTATCCTTGATTTGATCGTTAGCTTGAAGATCAATAATTTCTATTCGAAACTGACTTGAAACGTCGGCAACGTTGCAGTCAAATGGATTTTGAAACAGCCAAATTTCCTTTGAATTCATGCTAAGATCAGAAAATCGTTTTTGAAATTCTTGTTTTAAATCCACAATGACTTTTACTGCAAATCTGGTTGGAAATTGTTCATCAGTTTCTGCATTCAATTCTTCATAGCACGGGAAATGGGTAAAATTACATTAATTCATCTGACTTTCGAGTAATATCAGCTTTGCCCTGAATGCTTTTATTTGCGCGAATAAATCACAAATTAAGTTGTTTTTACCTTGGAGCTTTAAGTTCAAGTTATTCACGTGTGTCACAACATCTGCAAAAAAAGCCAACTTCCAGAGCCAGTCGGCATCCGATAAAAGTGGTTCAGGGTGATTTTTCTACGCAAGAAATAAATAAATTTCATTTCTAAGCTTAAAGAACTGCAATAGCACTTTTCCACAACTAAGCCATCGAACTGCAATATAATACGACAAGTCAACGAACTCGGAATCATTTTGTTCGAGAAAAGATCGAAATTGGCGATGATTGAGTGCATGTGATCGAATAAAATTTATGACAGAAACAACTGGTTTCAACACACAGCTCATATGGACATGTTTTACACATAGTGCTTGTTGATGGATAATACACTTCAGAAAAATTGGTACTGATGCTCCTGCACCTTCAAAAGCTTTTCTAATTTGCCCAACTACACCGATGTTTGCACCAGACATGTTTCTTCCTCCATCAATTGTAACATCTTGGAGTTGATTCCAGTGCAAGTTGTACTTTGTCGACTTTTTTGTACTTCTTTGAAGATATCTTCTCCAGTTGTAGTGCTGTTCATGCTGTTAACGGAGGCTAATTCTTATGTGACATTAAGTTCGTCGTCAACTCCACGAACAAAAACTGAAAGTTGTGAGGTGTCACTAACATCAGTTAATTCATCTATCGCGACTCGCGAGAGAATACCGAGTGAAACGCTGTCCTTTACCAGTAATCTGGTGGAGAATATTGTTTCCAATATCGTCAATTCGACGAGCAACAGTATTAAAGTTTCAACTTTTCTGGACACAACTCAACAACAGTTTCCGTCATACACTATTTAACGATGTTTCCATCCATAAGCGGTTTTCCTTCTTTCGCCAACAAATAAGCAACTTTCATGCTAACTAAGGCCAATGCATCATTTCCGAGTTTGCCTTCCTAAATAAATGTTGCTGAGTACACAAACTTCGACGCATTGTTTCAAATTTTTCAGTACGCTGCTTGTCCTTAAATTGTGAGTAGGTTGAAGCATGTTTTGTTTCATAATGTCGACGTAAATTATATTCCTTCATTACAGCAACAGTGTCATTGCAAATTACACATACAGCTTTGCCATTCTTTGACTGCGATTGCACAAAGAAGTAGTTTACTCCCCATTCTTCATTAAAAACGCGGCATTCGTCATCAACTTTTCTTTTTTTTTCCATTTTTAAACTTTTAAAAATAATATTAAACATCAAAATAATTAATTTACTCACTAATACAAATACAGCGCACAGAATCTGTGTTTTCGTGTGCCTTCGCTATTCGCCTGCCTTCGTACCAATTTGGTAGTTACCGAACAATAGCCGCAAAACAATATTTTTAGGACTGTAAATGTAAGTAAAATACATATAGGTATATATATACATATATATTTTTTTGATTTTTATTATTTTTAAAATTTAAAAATCCTTTTTTATCAAATATGATTTTTGTATTTTTTAAATTTTCGATATACATTTTTGAAAATCAAATGGGTTCGCGCGGAAAAATCAGTATTTTTCAAGAACCTTCGCGGGCCGGATAAAATCAGCTGCCGGGCCGGGTCTGGCCCGCGGGCCGTAGTTTGGACACCCCTGACTTAAGGTAATCACTGGGAAGGTGTTATTGGGCTCACTTTTCTTAATTCCCTGTTTTGGTTGGGTTGCTCAAGGTAATCACTGAAAAGGTGTTATTGGGCCCATTTTCCTTATTTGACTGCTTGGGTGCATTACTCAAGGTAATCAGTGAGAAGGCGTTGTTGGTCCCACTTTCCTTATAGGACTGATTGGGTGGGATTACTTAAGGTAATCACTGGGAAGGTGTTATTGGGCTCACTTTTCTTAATTCCCTGTTTTGGTTGGGTTGCTCAAGGTAATCACTGAAAAGGTGTTATTGGGCCCAGTTTCCTTATTTGACTGCTTGAGTGCGTTACTCAAGGTAATCACTGAGAAGGTGATATTGGGCCTACTTTTCTAATTAACTTTGGTTGGATTGCTTAAGGTAATCACTTGGAAGGTGTTGTGCCCACTTTTCTTAATTAAATGCATTGGTTGGGCTGCTCAATGTAATCACTGAAAATGTGTTGTTGGCCCCACTTTTTTTAATTAACTGCTTTGATTGGGTTGCTTAAGGTAATCACTGAGAAGGTGATATTGGGCCTACTTTTCTTAATTAACTTTGGTTGAATAGCTTACGGTAATCACGGAGAAGGTGTTGTTTAGCTCACTTTTGTTAATTAACTGTTTTGGTTGGGTTGCCCAAAGTAATTTCCGAGAAGGTGTTGTAGGGCCCAATTTCCTTAATTAACTGCTTTAGTTGGGTTGCTCAAGGTAATCACTGAGAATGTGCTTTTGGGCCAAGTTTTCTTAGTTAACTGCTTTGGTGGAGTTGCTCAAGCTAATCACTGAAAATGTGTAGTTGACCCCACATTTTTTAATTAACTGGTTTAGTTAGGTTGCTCAAGGCAGTCAATGAGAAGGTGTTGTTGGGCGCTGGATTTCTGAACAAAGTATCTTAAAACGCAACACCGCTATAACCGCCATACACAAATCCCTAATCTGGCTTTGGCAAGCCTGGAGTCCAACTACCTAAACCTTCTCCGCTACCTATGTCTTTCAGATTCGATGGTAAAGTGGGTGTTTCCAAGTTATCGCTTAGAAGTAACATAAGGTAAAAATAGTACCCATGTGCAGTAATAGCAGGAGAAGGCTGCTAATGAATCTCTGAAATAGAAATTAATCCTACATACATCTTAAAATTTCCTTGGACAATTTAGTTTATTTTCACAACAGTATACATACAGCCAAGTATATCAGAATATCAAAATTTATTAGGAGGATAAAAATTAATATTTTCAAATAACTGGGTAACACCTAAAACTTAGAAATATAGTTAGTAACAGAGACATCGGCCTTCTAACCTGCTTGCAAATAGCTTTAAAGACTATAGGTACGTTTATGGCTGGACTTTTTGCAAGAATACGAAAGTAGTTGAAATGTTGACCTGCAACATGATATCTAAACCAGTGCTTTCCAATATTTCTATAAGAAAGAACTTCTTCTTTTCCTTCATGAACTCTTGTTGCTTTGATCATACTTTGGCATACGCCCCTCCAATCTCAAGCCATTAGTCTTGGTTTTGGGCACTTCTTAGCCTGCAAAACGCCGCCATCTTCTTTGAGTCATGTATGCGGGTGTACTCGAATTGCACGCAAATTACCTGCAACGGATTATCCCTCGCTCGAACTGCACGCAATGTTACTTGCGAAGTATTAAGCTTGCAATCGAACTGCACGCAAATAGATACTTATCTATAATTCCAACTTATTGAATTCTTTTCTTTTCTTCTTCTTCAGAGGTAATAACTTCTCTGTAGTTGCTCTGTAGTAGTCATAGTAACAACAATGATCAGAAATGGAAGAAGTTCGAGTGATGTTGAGTGAACGGGGAAAATGTTTGTTGGTTGTTGATAATTACAAGTTTTATAAATCTTGTGAACTTAATTCATCAGAAGCGTACTGGCGCTGCACAGTGAGAATATGCAGTGCAAAAATATATACTATTGGCGAAACTAATGTTATATAAAGAAAATCAGATGATCATAATCACGAAGCAGAATCAAAAAAAATTAAAACGCAGTATGTATCAAACTCTGCAAAAAGAAAGGCAACAGAAGATATGTTGCAAAAGCCGTCCAAATTGATTCACTCCGAGCTAAAAAAAATATCGAATGACGAATTTGATTGCTTCACGTCAAAAGACATATGTAACACACATAATAATATGAATTATGCCAGAAAAAAAAATGTATCCCAAATTACCTACAACCACGGAGGAAGTGTATAATATTCTAAATACTTGACAATTAAAAACTAATAAAAACGAAAATTTTGTTTTATGTAATGACGTAGATAAACAAATTGTGGTGTTTTCATGCACAACTATACATTAACATTAACTACATGTGTAAAAGAGAAATTTTGTTTATGGACGGTACGTTTGATTATGCTGCGAAACATTTTACGCAACTTTTTACTATCCATACTGTGGAAAACGGATATTTTATTCCTGTAATATATGTTTTGTTGAAAAACAAAGAAGCGGTTTCCTACGAAAATGCATTCCGTATAATAAAAAACAAGTGAGTGGAAATGGAACTTGTTCTACAGCCAAAAGAAGTTGTTGTCGATTTTGAGAAAGCTATCATATAGCTATGAAAAAAGTCTGGCCCAGTGTTAACATTGTCGGTTGCCGCTTCCACCTCTCACAGTCATGGTAGGTTTGTTTATATTCCAATTATTTAAACAATTAATAAAAGTAGACCTGATATCAGACAAGTTTTTTTTTAATTTTTTGAGTTTCTGATTTTAGTCTGAAATATTTTTTTTGTTTTTCCTATAATGTAACTTTGCTTCATCAATACTATTTAACTGTTTGTATATTTGTATAACTTTTTTATTTAATTATTCTAAATCCTTTTTGTAGGTGGCGCCAAATGCAGAAACAAGGATTGGCAAAGGAGTATAAAGAAAAAGATTCCGAAATTGGCAAATGGTTAAAACATGTATTTGGTTTAACATTTCTACCTGCGGAAGAAGTAGGCGATTGTTCCGCGTTTGATTTAGAATCCGAAAAACCTAGTGACAGCAGAGTATCGCAGTTTGCTGATTATTTAGTAGATACCTATATAAGTGAAGAGGCTCAATTCCCACCACAAATATGGGCACAGAACAGTGTCTCACTCTGTAGAACCACAAATAGTTGCGAATCATTCCATTCCAAATTTAATTCTTGTTTTTATTCAGCACACCCCCATATTTTTACGTTTGTAGATGTGTTGTTAAACTTTCAAATGGATACGTACATCAAAATAAATAGCAACAAAATAAATGTATGTAGAAGAACTCCGCAAGTGAAGCGGGAGAAAATTGTTTTAAATTTACTACAAAAATACCAAGAAAATCATATTTCTCGCTATCAATTTGTAAAAAGTTGTTCTTACCAATACAACGATAAATAAAAATTTTTTTTGTTGTTTTATGTACATATATTGTATGTTGTTTTTACAATTTGCAATAAATAAAATTGATTTAATTTTACATGCTTGTGTTATTTTACTGTGTTCTGTAAATTAAGATGTTCTGCTACCTGGTATTATTAGCGAAGAATAAAACGACCCTGGCGGATTATAAAGATTACTTGCGTGCAGTTCGAGTGCAGTCCTAAAAGTATCTTGCGTGCAGTTCGTTGGTGTTATTAGGGGATATTAAAACGACCCTGGATTAAAAAGATTATTTGCGTGCAATTCGAGTGCAGCCATGTATGCTGCTATATATGCATCGCATTCGTTGTCTTCCGCGTAATCTCTTACGTAGCCAAGGTTTCCATCGTTATTGTGTAGTGTTCCATCTAGTATTCTTTTGTATTGCGACGTGCAAAAATTAAATATATTTAGCGTTTTTAGATTGTGTGATTAAAAAAAATAGTAATTCAAAGGAAACTTTTACCTAAAAACAGCTGTTACGGATTGTAACTCAAACAAAGCACAAGTTTCTGGATATTTCATGAGTTAGATGTCACAATGTGCGCTGATATTTATCTGTTATGACCGCAAACGTTTTACCAATGTAGTTCATACATTTAGGACATTCTGCATTTAAAACTATTGACCGCGATTTTTATGTAACATTGTAGTAATCACGTAGTATGTATTTATTAAGATTTTTAACAGAAATTTAAGATTTAAAGCACAAAAATGATACACGACACATTAAAAAAAGAAGATAAAATTCCATCAATAACGTCTTATATGTGCATATTTATACTGATATGCTCTCTTTTAATAGCTGATCATGAACATTCTAAGAAGTTTAATGTGTTCTAAGTTATTTTTGGGCGAATTAGTACTGCATTTTCATTATATCACTACAAAGACTTTAAGTGTTGGGGGTATTGCGTTTACGGATGTAACAAGCTATATTTTAAGTCCACGAACTATAGATATAACCGAGCTGGACCGTATCTGGACATGGACATTCTTATTAGGCTAGCGGCAGAGTCTCGTAGAGTCTTCCTCGTATTTATGAAAATTTTGTTGATCATGCTGTACATTAAGCATTGTTTAGGGGTTTCCTAATGGCGGAACTTATTAGACGTGTATTTGTGCAATTTATGCAATCGTATTCAAAACATTTTAAATTTGAGTGCCACTTCAGTCACTACAAATAGGCTTAATACGCCGTTGTAAAGCACAGCTTGTTTTACATGACATTTAATTGCAAGATCCGATCTGATCCAGACCTACAAATCACGATATCGGACACATCTGGGAGGTCATGAACAGCCATTGTATTCTGCACAGACCTCTACTACGTGCGTTGGTCACGTTTCTGCAGTCCCGATGACAGCACATGCTGCACATTATAGTTCATTTCACGTAATATGGCCCGGTCTATTATTACTTCATACTTCACCGCTGGCATGTTTTACACATTGAAATCCGGCCCCTGCGAAAGGTGGAAATGGTTCTTCTCAACTTTCGCAAATGAATTATTTATGGATTTCTGATTGTTTTTGGACTTTTTTCGAAGACCGCTCTCTGATGCGAGTCTTCGAGTTTGTATACAGTATAGAACCTGCATCGTAACTTCATTTCATAATGTAGATGACATTCTGGGAGTCTTGTCTGTTGTCTTTATAAATGACGTGGCCACCGGAGCTGCCTGTTTTCGAGATCATGTTTCTGATATTTTTATTTATGTTATCTGGACGTGTTGTTACTTTGACGACTGTTCAAGTAACAGTTTGCTGTTATATACTGTCTTTTATGTACAAAATTATGAGCCACAACTTAATTTATGTCGACACGTGCTAAGTACGTGGAAAATTTCTCAGCGGAAGGAGTGACAGCACAATAGGGGATTTTTCTTCCGTGCTTTCGTAGTTGTGTAAAAATTTGTTTCAATTTCTTCTAATTTTTCCTTTTGCGGTTCGTGTAAAGGCCAAGAACTTAAGTGTGAAAATGAACTGATTGATGCTGTAAATTAACCCCATCAAAAAATTAAGGTCAAGAGTCACAATTGGTACGATGTTTAATAATCGAGCACTGTGTACCCTAATCATTAGTCTTGTTCTCCTTAATCAGAATTTACAAAATCGGCGAGACGGGTATTAATGAATCATGAGTTCACAGAGATAGGAATATCAGTGAAGCATCTGTTAACTAGCAAAATATTAAAGAATAACCATTTGAAGAATAAAAATCAGCGAAAAATTTCGTACTTTAAAAAAAAGTTGCGCTCCTTAAATACTATGGACAGAATTGATTTTATTTAAATGGTTTTGGTTGAGTTTATGAAAAGAGATTAAAATTGTTTATTAACGGTTAACGTAAATACAATAACAACAGAATTTTTCTACTGCTAAATTGAGTTTTATGGAAAGAGTTTACACAAACGTGAAACATGTCCAGCAACCTATCTATCCATATTATGAATCCATCTCCCTTCCACCTGTCTCAACTAATTTGTTACCCCAAACCCCGCGCTAATAGAAGCCAGACCTGAAAGTATCCATTATACTTGGCGACGCAATCTTATTCTTATGGAAGGATTTAATACCGTTTAAATAATTTACCAGACATTTTAAATTATTATTCAAACATTATTACTCGAAATTATAATCCCGGTATGGTTTTAAATCGTCCAGAGCCTTAAACAGAATACGACCTTAAAAATACGGTATAGTTTCAGCAGAAGGTTTAATTACAATCACCAACATTTTTCATTACTTAATATATTTTTTTCATTTTTAACACTTTAAATTGATTTACCTACTCACTTACTTACTACCTAATCGATTTCTTAATTTCCAAATATTTAACACTATAGGTAGAATGGTTTTCCATAAATGTCATTTTTTGGTTGCTCCAGAAATAACAACTGAACATTTAATTAGCCCGTGTATTCCTAGCCATCAGTCGCTAACAATTTAATTTAAGAAATCATGCTTGCCATGCCATGCCCTATATTATTGATAATAAATAATACTACAAATTAATCGTATCAAAAAATGTATTCAATTGTATGTTCTTAAGCCAGAGACTATGATAAATGAACATACATCAACAATCAATTCTTGACAAATTAAACAGAAATTATCAGATTATATTGCTGTCTAATACCTTTTATTGTATGCTCTAGCGAAAATTTTGAGTTTCAACACTACGTGCAAAGATATTGCGCTATATCTAAAGTTAGGTGAAGAATATTAATTGTCAGTATGTAATTAATTTTTTCAATCTGAATATCTATCCCTCAAACTTGCTGACTATAAATGATAACTGAATTTTCTACCTTCTTATACCCGGGCTAGAGGTTGCTATGTTATAGTAATGTATTGCGAGGTGTACCGTTACCGCTCATTTTTTACTAACCGCCCGCCCGCGCTAAACAATTTACCGTCGTGAAAACAGACCGAGTAAAAGCATGAAAATTATCGATCGTACAAAAAATACATTTTGAAATGCTTAACAATCCTCAAAATACATTACTTTGTACGAATGTGGTTCGGCGATGTTACGGTTTCTGTTATAAATTATATGTATTTATAATAATTAATATTTTACAAAACACCCATTCTTGTAAATGGTTTAAAGTTATAGGCAGCAAGGCTTTTTATTTAATTATTATTCATTTTGTATTAAAAAACAAAGTTAATTTTTACAATAATTGTATATGAGGATTCATGTATGTACTATACATGAATCATCAATGTCCTTCCGTTTACACATGCCTTCACTGTGTACAGCCGCATTATATTTGTACAATACACATTCAGATATAGTTTGAAAGATGAATTAAATATTGACAACTACAATTTTTCTTTTAGTTTCGTATATTATTTGTTATTGATGTTTTTTAATACTATTCAGCTGTGTTACGGGATGTTTTTATAAATTACTTATATCTACAGATATTTATTTACTACAAATTTTCATTGCTCTACAGTATACACTATTTATTAAGTTATAGAGAATAACGCCATTGTATTATTGAATAGGGTGTCTCAAAATTAACGCCCGCGTTTTTTTGATTGAGGGGGCTACAACAAATCGAAAATTAAGAGTGGTAATTTTTCCGAGTATCCTTCGTTATCGAGTTATTGATAAAAACTAAATAATAAGTTTTATCGCACGATCGCTCCAATTCGTTGTGTAACAATTCAGTTAGGTGGCTATGGCGATGTTAAAAATTTATGAATCGTTCTGTTATATTGATAAGTATCATTATTTTCATTTTCCTTCTGCTTTTTTTTATTAAAATGGAACGAAGGAGAAATCAGTTTAGGCTTCAGAAAATTCAAATTTTATATAACGAAGATAGGGAACTTCCAGTCAATTTCTGTAGATGATTATTACATAGTGTAAACAATGATCTACGTTTCATTGGAAAGGTTTTGTGGAATGATGAATCCACATTTATTGAGATGGGTATGATAAATACTCATTACCTGCATGAATGGAGGGATGAAGATCTTCACTTAATACGTAAAAGATCAAGACGATGATCAGTAAACATTTGAGTTGGCTTATTAAATAATAATGTAATTCGTCGACATATTTTACCTAACCGACTTAACTCAGACTTGAATCTTCAATTTATTAAATGAATATTGACCACTGCTATTTGCTCAATGAAGTTCCATTAGCAGTTACATTAAATTGTTGGTTCCAACATGATGGAGCACAGTCACATTATGGAATAAATGTGAGAAACTTCTTGAATGAAGGAAAATGCTTGAAGTAGAGCTCTTCTAGGCTTAATATTTTTACCTAGAATATTCTGATTAATTCCTTCACGAATCAGTTTTATATTAATTAAAATTACATCAACCTTACATAATGAATTCAAGATCCTACTAAAAATTAATAAAATAAAAGGAAGAACCTTAATTTTCATCTCATTATTCTCTATTCAACAATTTCCTAAGCTTATGTAGGGCTGCAAGTGTAGACCAATGCAGAATAGGCGTACGCAGCAAATTTTGAGTAACGTCTTTGCATTATAAGCACCAGCAGAAGCATTCCCAGCAAGTCCTATTCCCACCTTCGCATCGTGCCCTCTGACTGCAGTCGTAATAGACGGTAGCTAACGGGAAAGGGTGAAAGGCTACTTTCTGGTGCTCAAAACCAAAATGTTTCCGCCAAGGGAGACCCCGCTACAGAAAACACGTGGGTTGACAAGGTAGCAGTCCTATCAGTCAAATACTTTCGCTATGGGATGCTACTGCGTACTAGGGGAAAGAATACTCTCACACCTCATGCGAATTAGCCGGACGGATCTAACCGACGACGAAACAGCGAGAAAAGGACAAGATACTCGGAATCGAATACAATTTAAAAGTCGCGTCGTGGAATGTGAGGCACCTGTCAAACAAAGAAGAAAAACTTGATTGTAAACTTAACGAAAGGAAAATTAGCCATTAAGAAGAAAGATTGTGCTAGATAACAGAACCTTAAAACAAGTGTCCCATATCCAATATTTAAACTGTGGTATAACATACGACCTGGGTAAAGATATTGATAATAAACAATACATATGCGGCAATCCACCCAACATTTAACAAACATGAAACTAGAAAAACCAGAATATGATTTTATATTACCATGGCAATCCTGGCTCTGTTGTTGTATGGTAGTAAAAATTGGGTCCTTACGGTAAAAAGTAAATCCAAGATGAAATGAAGTCCCTCAGACGAATTGAAGGAGTAACTCGTAGAGATCAAATCATGAATCAAATGATAAGAGAGGAGTTAGAAGTGGAAAACATAAACGGCACAATAACAAATTACTTGAAACGATGAAGAGCAAATACCGAAAGAATGGGGGATCATAGGTATCCAAAACAAGTATCAAACGATGTACCAAAAGGAGGAAGAAGCATGGGAGGATCCAAGAAATGATGGAACGACATTGGCATATAGGACGGAACAGGCATTTATGCTATATACCCTGAGGAAGAAGAACAAAATTTCCCTGAGGGATGGATGGGAAGAGGTGGACCCATACCGTGGCCTCCTATATCATCGTATCTGAATCAGTTGGATATTTTTTTCTGGGGTCATTGGAAAAAAATACATTTACCGCGAACTTGTTGTGAATCTTGAATATGTTGTAGCTCGTATGCTCGTTGCTGTAGCGTCAGTAAACGAAAATATGCTAGAGAGGGTTCGTGCCTCTATGATAAATCTTGCGAATGTTTGCCTTGAAGTAGGAGGCAATCTGCTTGAACACATTCTGTGCTTAATTACGTATTAAAACTCGCTTTTTATCAATAACTCGATAACGAATATTTTGAAACACCCTGTATATGCTTATATATTTATTTATATCATATTAATTTCTACAATAAATGTGTTATACTATATCTAGTGAATTTTTTCCGTAATGGTTAATTAGGTAAAAGTATTTAACTGTGTTAGTGGGGCTATTAGATATAAGTAATGCTCATTCAGACCCAAGATATTTATTTTCCAAACATTCCTACACTATAGTTACAACGTGAAAATTAAAGTAGTTATGAATTAATTATTAAAATTTTATAAGGCAATATTCGTATGCAATTAAGCACCGGATGTCGGATCTTAAATGTGTTATAAAATACGAACCAGTTTTAGTTCTTTTAGTTGATGTATTTCGTCTATATTCAAATCTGTGTTGCCAATATTGTAGAAAATGATTTTCCATTATGGATCGATTTTGTGTTTTCCGCTATTCCTTTTCGTGTGTTACCTTAGGCTTATAGTTAAAAAATATCCACTCGAACCTAACCTGTACAATGTTGCTTAAACATTTTATCTCTCTGAAAGTATCTTAATACAACTCGTTTCAATCTAGGTTCAGAGACTGACCTCTTCTCTTGACCTGAAGTGACCACCTGTTCTAATCTATTGCAGCTGACAAAAAATCGATCAGGAGAAGGTAAAATTAACATTACTTTTGAAAACTCTTGGGTTTGCTTAAGTAGAATTGCATGCTAGGCGTTTCATTTCCTTTAAAAATGTGCATCAAATTATATTAATTTTAATCTAAGTATTAAGTAGTGGCTTCCATGTTATTTTTTTATTAATGTTAAATACCTTCAGGTAAAAATTTCGTCACCAAGTTTAAGAATATTAAAGTCTATATTGGGTAATAATGCTAATATAAATAATATTTAATTATCCATTTAATCTTGTTGAAAATTACGTAATGAATGTATAAAATTGATGTAATAATATTTACATTAAATGCCAGCACCTATCAATATTCCGTCAAAACATTTTATTGCAACATCAAACGCCTCTTGCCAACTTCTTTGCATATTCATTTATCAATAAATAGCCCTTATACCGTGATAAAATAAAATTATATAGGTTTTTGATAAAATTCATCACAAAAAATTCGAATTTTCTTTAATCTCTATTTTCAAATCTTTGATGTTTATTGGGATGTTTTTAGTATTTACCGTCTGTTGGGTGAAATAAAAGGAAAACAGCAAATGTTTTGACATTTTTGTGGAAAATATCAGGGTTATTAGGATTAAAACGAACGCTCCAAACAAGTTTGAAACAAGAATGTATAATAGTTTCAAACAATTAATACATGTGAATCTTGTTTTTTTGTGTAACTTGTTTTAAATTGCTTTGGATGGTGCATTAAAATCTAAACAGTTAACACTTCCACAGTAATTTATTATACCACAGAATTAGTAAATACATGCACATACATACAAAACACGCTACACTATTAATTTAAAAATAATATGATATTAATACGAACTGACTCGTATATTACACCAGGAATATTAAGATCTCTCTTTAGACTGTTAAACACAGATACTAAGTCTGATGGTTTCTTAGTTCTCAGTTACTTGTTTGAATAAACAAATCCAAATGAGGGAAAAACCACTTTATGCCGTTTGTAATTGACAAGTTGTTTTATAATGATAGCCACCATATTACTGACTTTGTCATTTATTGTTATGTTATATTTAGTATCTACTTTAGTATCAGAATAGCAGACTATAATTCAGAAATTTCTGAAGTTTTACTCCAATTTGTCCTTTATTTTTGATATTTATGGCCAACTTGGTTACAGCGAGACGCTTGGGACTGCAACTAATTGCTTCTTATATCCGTTGAACGTAATATCTGCGAAGCAAATTCACGCAAAGTACGAAAATTTAAATATCATTTTTATTATCGACCTAAAGAGATTTTCAGGTCAAAGTGTGTGAAGTGAAAAAACAACGAAGTTTATCAAAATTGCACGTAAATACCGGTGCAAATTCTAACTTTCAAACCCGTAAAAACTGTTTCTCATTTGACATATAGTGATCTAAGTAAAGTTCTTCTTCTTCATCATCATCATGATCATCAGCATCGAGGATTAAGCCAGTTTGGCTTGTTCCGTCTTCATATTTACAGTTGATCTTTCCATCTCCTCATTGGGCGGCCTACATTCTTCTTCTTTTTCTTATTTGATAGGCAAATTGCCTATGTTATTCTGGATATGGGTGTAAGCCTCTTCCTATGATGTGGATTGCCAACAATCCCGCCATCTTTTATGTGCTCGTCCGGTAAGTCTTCTGCCTGGGGGGATTTCGTTTCTAACTATCTTGTTACGGGCCAATCGAGCTTTTCCGACGACCCGTAACCGGATAGGTGGAAAAAGGCCTACAGCTAAGCTCAGAGGAGTAGGGGGTGTTCGTGAAAACCTCTTACGGGAGGAAATCGTTAGTTGTGTACAGGGTAAATCAAAATTTGTGGGCGCCACCTTCCAAATCCAGCTGATTGTAGGTCCTCGTGGAAGGCCGAGAAATCAACAGCTCACGGGAATGGAACTCACCTTTATTGTGCCTCCTCCTATATATTTAAGCTTGCAAAATTCGTACACAAACAAGTACAAAAGACACAATAATAAGAGGCAGTAAATTTTTAACACACATATAATTAGACTGTTAAAAATGACAGTACAAGAAAAAAAGGACAACAAATGATTATATATTATTTTTATTTTTAGAACATTCAGAAAAAACTCGCCGCCACTGGTGCAACGATATTTACGTATTTCATACAGCTACGTGCACCAGGAACGCTGAAGTTCATATATCCGAATTAGATCGAAAGACTAACTTCACTTAATTGTACTATATCAAGGCTGAACTGCTAAACATATATTTGGATCCGGCTTAAGTCGAAATAATGATTGCCTACGGTAATATTCGGTACGTTAAAACTCAAAATTAGCAGAAGCCGCGAATAACCCGTTGATCGAAGAACCTCCGTTCAGACCCAGAGTTTGTCGCCTACTCAATTCTTCCCCGCGTTCCCAAAAAAACGTCAGCTAAGCCTAATTTTGTTCTAGAAAAAATCCCCGCGTGCAACTTCCGAGAAAACCTTCGGGAAACGATATTGGAATGCTAACGCAGCGAAAGGGGAATTCTAAGAAGTGTTTTCTAGCTTGGCAAATATGGTTCACAAAGAAAAAAAACATCGAGACGGGTTTGGTCATAAATTAATTTCTGAACGGAAAAATACTAACAAACTGTAGTCAATACAAAATTGCCATTAAAATTGCGTTTTTAAGTTCTATGGAGCGGCCATTAGATTGTGACCAATTCAAATGAAGCGGCACAACTTTTAAATGAACATAACAATCTTAACCAATCTATCATCCGTCATCCAATTTGTGCCTGTTCCACTGTCTGCTGCTGTTTCTCGTCCATCGAACAATGTCATCAATTTCGCATTTTTCTCGGATTTCTACGTTTCTTTTTCTGTCTGTAGTTTGTAGCCTGTGATCTTTCTCAGAGTTTTCATCTCAGCCGTTCTCAGTTTGAATGTTGCCTTATCATCTCTTGATTCTGCTCCGTATGTCATTAAGGGTCTAAGGCAGGTCTTATATATGCGCGTTTTGCTATGGATCTTGATGTTCTTATTTCTGTCTTTGTTGACTAGTTGTCGTACTTCGTCTTTAAGATCGCCGTAGCTCGAGATTTTGCAGCTTAGGTAGTCGAAAGACATGACCTGTTCTATAGGATTGTCGGCGATTGTTATTTTACATCGTAATGGTTCTTTGGCTATAACTATACATTTAGTTTTGATTTTCGAGATGGTCATGTTGTATTTTTCGGCTTTAATATTGAATGCGTATAGTAGGCGTTGTAAGTTGTCTTCTAACTCCGCGATGTGGGCGGTGTCGCGTCGTCTACGTAGCAAATGATGTTGACTCGGTGGTTTCCTAGATGATATCCAATATCTTTTCCTTTGACTGCGTCTATGATCTTGTCCATTACGGTATTAAAGAGAAGCGGACTGAGACTATCTCCTTAGCGTATTGCTGCGGTGGTGTTTATTTCTTTAGTCTATTTGTTGTTAGTTCTTATTTTGGTGGAGTTGTTTGTGTTGAGAGCTTGGAGGGGGTGTCCTTTTCTTGCAATATTTGTAGCACATAATTTAAGTGTATTTGGTCGAACACCTTGGCATTGTTTCTAAAACCCTGTTGTTCTTCGTTCACAGGGAAAGTGAAACTGATTTCATCTGCCAGTGTGCTGATCATTAGCTTCATAATTGTGCTATGTAGCGTTATTCCTCTATAATTGGAGGGATGTTTTTTGTCTCCTTTTTTAAATATTGGAATGGTGACGCTGTTTTTCCATTCTTTAGAGACTCTTCCTGGCATTATTATCATGTTGAAGAGTTTTTTCAATTCTTTGAGTAGATGGTCTCCGCCGTATTTAATGAATTCGTTATGTACACCATCTTCGCTCGGCGTTTTTCTGTTTCTTAGGTTCAGTACGGCGTTTTTTACTTGATTTTCTGTTATAGTAACGGGCTGGTCATGCCTGTCTCTAACTTCTTCCTCTGCATCCTTTTCTATTTCTGTAGTTATTTCCCCGTTGTATTCGTACAGTTGTTCGAAGTGTCCATTCTTTCTCGTTTATTGTTTTCAGTGATATATTTTCATGAATTGGCCTTTTTAACGCTCTTAATAGCTTCCATACTCTTTTTTGGACTCCAAACATATCGTGCTCAATTTCACTGCTGATTCTTCGCCAGTATTCATTTTTTATTTCACGAACTCTATTATTGATTCGGTTTCTTACTTCTATATATTTAGCATATGTTTCACATGTTCATTTCCTGTGGTGTTGTATGTGTGCTTCTTTCTTTTCCAGTGTTTATTGTTTGATCTCCATAGTAAAGTAAAGTTTGATTAATAGTAAATACTAAAAACGAAATGCCAAATATATTTTGAATTTTGCTCATTGTTTCCGCGGCAAGCGATTGCGGTAAGCCGGAAACACAATATAGCAATTAACGGAAATCCAAATATTTAACTCGTTAACGCTCGTTAAATCCAGGATTTTGTTCTACCCTAGGTTGTTTTCAGTGAATTTGGCTGTTTGTTTTGAAATATTGTGCAAGATACTCAAACGCCATTGTTTAAATTATTGGATAATGTATTTGTGGCTTGAATGTGTACGTGAAATATTGCTTCGAAGATTTGATATTTAAATATATTATTATGGCATCAGAATATACAAAAGGCATAAAGGCATAAAGGATTAAATCCTATATAAATTTTAAAATATCAATAATTATGGAAGGACGTCAGTTGGCAGAGCGTTCGCTTTCTGGGCAAAACGTTCACTATGACTTAGGTTTGATTCCTCATTACTATGGCAGTTAAAAAATATTGAGCTGCAACCTGTCACACACACACATTGCTCAATCCGATTAACAACCGCTGAAACTCAATGTTTAAAAACCTTTGCTTCAATTTATATCCTTGCTTCTATATACTTTTGATTGCATAGACTATAGATATAAATATGTACATATATAAATGGTTACCAGATTCTTCGCACTACAAATAAATTAGCTATCGTCAGATTTTAAAGAAGACTATTTAATAATATGGTATGTGTATTACTGAAGTAAATTAAAAATTAAAGTGGTTGCAACGTTGAGCCCTTTTTTTTAAACAGACAGTACAGTGTGTTTGATTTTCAATTTTCAGCATATATCTTGATTATTACAAAAAAAGGTTAATGCACATTGTCTTAAAATTGAAATTAATGAATTATCGTATTTGATTTTGCGCTATTTGTTAAGTATTGCAGTGTAGTTAATAGATCACGGTAAAATGGTTTTCCAGCAAGATGGAGCGCCATCCGTAACTGCCAAAGGTATAGTTTTTTGTAACTAAATAATAGAAGTTACAGTTAGTTTTGTAAAGATTTATAAAATACGAGGAAGCGTTTGAAAACAATTAAACAACTAGCTATAATTTAATTAAAAAGTAAGTAATTACAGATAATAACAAAAACAATTGCTTTAACTTTTTTAGGGCATTTCTTTTTTATTCTATCCATTTTAGGGTTCTGTTAAGCAACGACTTGGTAACTGTTAAGGGGCCCATAGACTTCGGTTATTTTTGCCAGTTTTGCCCGAACGGGTAAAACTGTTCGGGTAAAACCGATAATATGTGGCTAAAATCTGTCCATCTTGCCCGCGGTTAAAAAATCTGTCGGAGCTTGAATTTTTACCCGCGCAGTTCGATAGGATCGTGCAAGTCTGTCAATGTATGGTGCATACCGTCTTGAACGAGTCGGTTTATTTCAGTGGTGTTCGTGTGTATTTAAAATACAATTGACGTGCTTTTGTCTTAATTATTATTAACTATGAGTGACTTGAGACAATATAATAAACAATTCATCGTAGAATTTATAGAACTTTACAGAAAATTCCCATCCCTGTGGAAAGTCAAGTCATCAGACTACAGTGACCGAATAAAAAAAAATAATGCATACGAGGAACTAGTAGTAGAAGTCTATGGGCCCCTTAAATAATTAAACCAATCGCCTGGTTCCATCTTTAATTCATTTAACAGGTTTACATGAGAAAACTGATTTCTTTTCAAAAACCACTTCCTTGCCCATTTGGAACGGTTCTTTCTTTTTGATTTTACAGCTACCGCCGCCGCCACTGCTTACGCAAGTGTTCGAGTGTTCATCTCGAAAGTTTATCAAAAACTGCCGTGTAGGAACGCAATGAGTGGACACTGACGTTCATCGTTCTTGCACGAACAGTTTTACCCGTTCGGGTAAAACTGTGTAAAAGAACGAAGTCTATGGGCCCCATAACAGGGGTGATCGTACACGTGGGAGGCTCCACGTTTTCTAAAAATTTAATAGTATCTGGAATGAAAGACCTCGGAAATTACTAGTTTTGACAAGTCATTTGAGAAACGAGTTATACACTTTACTGAATTTTCATGCGGTGTTGGAACGAATGAATTCAATTTTGTGCAGCTTTCATTTAAATACACTAACCTTATAAGCTAATTTGGTACGGGATACCTAAACACATTTAATTGATGAACGGCGTTTTTGATCGTATTTTCGCATTTCTTATATTTATTTCAAGGTCATTGCTTTGCAACAGCGTTGACCTTGAAAATGTACTTTCTCACGTTTTTATATGCCAAATACTGTAATGTTTCGGGTTATTATTGTTAACACCCCAGAAATTGCTGACCTTGACAGTTTATGAACTCTTCATACGGTATAAAAAATAAATAGAAATAAAATACTTTTCTGAAGGAACAGTTTAACATTAACTATTTTTCCTGCACAATATAATATCTCAGATTTTTATATGCCAAATACTATAATGTTTCGAGTTATTATTGTTAAGACCCTAGAAATTGCTAACCTTGACAGTTTATGAACTCTGCATACGGTATAAAAAATAAATACAAATATCAAATACTTTTCTCAAGGAACAGTTTAACATTAACTGTTTTTCCTGCACAATATAATATCGTCTTCAGTTATTGTAGGGTGATTTTAAGAAGTAATTTGGTTTTGATAATCCATATTTCAAGGTCATTGCGCGATTTACAATTCTAGGTTAGGAAGTGGTAACTATTAGTGTATACTTTTTCGGGTTTCTAGCAAGAATTTGGCATTATTAGTTTGTAAAGGTCCTAAAAATAAGTGATCTTGGAAGGTCACTAGGAAGATTAATATTAAAAATCAGGAAATTTTCATGTGATTCTATGAAAATGCAATAGCTGAGATTTATGACAATAATTTCAGAACTTTCAGAAGTATTTTGACCTTGCTAGTATTAACTTCAAGTGCTCCAATGTGTCAGTTAAAATGTGTGACCTTGAGAAATATATTTTTATGTTTTCGGGTAATTTTGGGATTTTTCTTTATATCAACAATATTTTAAAAGTAATTAGAAGATGTGGTGTACAATAAAGCGTTGGTGAATTTTGTATCGAGTGTTGCCAAAATGAAATTATTAATTTAAGGAATTTTGGCAATAAAACTGTAAGTTTCTAAATGAAATCCTCGGTTCAGGTTGGTGCTTGTTGGTTGCGTTTCCGTCAGACGATGCTGTTTAATTTTTGAAAGTGAAAAGAGGTCGTTTTGGATTTTGTACATTAACAGCGTAACTGCAGATTCCATTTTGAATAGAATTTTTATGGCTGTATGTATTTGTTTTTAGTTTTATTGGCATATTAAACACGAAAATGTAATTATTTTTAGTATCCCATACAATTTGCAGCTTAGGCACGTACTCGAATTACATTTGCCATTTACAGCGCTTGATCGCATAAATGAATTAACTCTGGTGGAATGAACGTACATCATAATGTTGGCCAATTTGAGGCCATTACGGTACGGTGTCAGTAGTAGTGGGCGGTGTTTAAAAAGTTAAAAAGTTTGCCGAATGAATTGAAAGTATTGACGTAATTGTCGGCTTTTAATGCTTCATGTTTTCCGTTTGGATTCCGTTTCAATACATTTGGATCCTTTTAATATTTATAGGGTATTACATTGCATTTTTTACGTTTTGATGAATTTCAAGTGGTGACGATTAAAATTTTAAATCAAAAGTGCGGGAATCCGGTTTAAATTCTCCATTTTTAACTCTAAAAAAGGTTTTGTATTCAGAATTCACGGTGTCAACACTTCTGGAAGACCTAGAGCAAATACTCTTACGCAATAGGGCGCCCACTTCTGAATTCAATAGCCAGTAAACAATAAAGCACGCACATGGGGAAGCTCCAATAAAGCAGTAATAGAAGCTGTACGAAAATAACCTATGTCAATGATGTTTGGAATGGAAGTTACCGAAAACGCTTGTTTGGTTCTACTTGTTCAGAAGACCGAAACTTGATATGCTTTCAACAGATCGATCGCTGGCTATCCAATTACTTACCAACAGTAATTTGTGCTAGTTTTTTTTTTGAAAAGTTTGACAAGGGTTAAGGAAAGTAAAACCTGACAAAAATGTTAAATCCCTACTTGTGTTTTATAGTTCTTTCTGTTATGCAAACTAAATGTCGAAGCAGCATATGTAGTGTAATGAAAAATTAAAATGGAAATCAGCCGATTGAATGATGGCTTGTGGGTAGAACTAACAATTTTACAACAACAACAACAACAAAATGATTGTGCTATTTTTACAGTGTTGATTTTGCATGGAATGTTCCGAGCTCTTCCCTTATAACGTATTCCTCGGCTATCAGGACTAAGACTTGAGCTCCCAACCTAGCCTCGGTTAAAATGAACCCGACTATAATGGCAGGTACCTATAATGGATTAAACAGTGTGGTCGCGACGAGTCCATTATAACGGAATAATACTGCATTTTGTGACGAATTAAAAATAACAACAGAAATAATAAATGCTATGGAAAAATATCATTATAGGAACATGAGATGCGAGTATCCGAAAAAGTTGTTTGATTATTATACTATCGAAACGATTAGTACTTTGCTAATTGGCAGTATGGTAGGTGCTAATGTTTCTAAGTGAATTTTTTTCCTGTTTTTAAAATCGTAAACGTGATTAGCAATACGATAAACACGTTTGGATAGAACAACTATTACCCAAGACTTTTATTATTGTCTAAAGCTTCTAAATCATTGTGTTTTAATTAAGTGTATTCGTTTCTTAGGAACATTTTAAAGATACTTTTAAATATCAATATCCGGGATATTATAAGTATACTATATAACAGAACTGTAATAATTCGTTTCTGTAGGAAGACCTTAAAAATTCTTTTATATATAAAATATCTTGAAGATTTTAAATTTACGTAACGTCTGTAACAAATTAATAACAATTGGTTTCTTTAGAGATACTTTTTGTATATAAACTATCGGGGATATTATAAATTTACTGATCTATATAACAAAACTGGAAGAATTCGTTTCGTTAAGAAGATCGTAGAGATAGTTTTATACAAACTGACCGGCAAAAAAACCGGCCACCGAAAATATGATATAAACTTCCCGTTAACCGACTGCGTTATAACGAAATAGGGAGGTAAACTGATTTTTCTCTTGACACATAATAAAAGTTTTCACCCGACAACAATGCCGTTAACTATTGCGGAAGTAGCTCAAATTGTTGCTTTGATTCAGGATGGTCGTAGTAAGCGCTATGTGTTGCGTACGTTGGGAATACCTCGTCCTACCATTCAGGATACCTGGAATCGGTTTGTGGAGACTGGTAGCTTCGTGAGGCGAGCAGGATCCGCAAGAAAAAGAGCGACTGATGCGGCTGATGATCGTTTCGTTGTGCTCAACACACTAAGGGATCACAGATCAACAGCGGTTCAACTTCAACATCGCTCGCTAACAGCGCGAGGGGTTGAAATCAGCGATCAGGCTTGTAGAAAATGGTTTAACGTACAGGAGACCTGCGACAGGACCGCAATTACTACCTAGGCATCGAAGAGCACGTCTTCAGTTTGCACGATTACATGCAAATTGGACTCTTCGGCAATGGAGTGAAGTTCGCTTTACTGATGAGTCGCGCTTTTGTCTGAGATCACCTGATGGTCGAGAAAGGGTGTGGAGAAGACGAAACGAACGATATACAGACTGCACCATCTCTGAACGGGTATCTTTCCAAGGAGGTTCTGTGAAGGTGTGGGCAGGTATTTCCACGGAAGCACATACCGACCTCATATTTGTTGAAGATGGTGCTTTAAATGCTCATAGATATGTGGAAGAGGTTCTTCAAGAAGCTGTCATCCCATTTTCGTATTTTATTGGAGATGGCTTCGTTATAATGCATGGCAATGTCAGTACACACGTTGAAGGAATTGTAAATGCATACCTGGATGAAGTCGGCGTTCGAAGACTTGATTGGCCAGCATGCAGCCCGAATATTACTCCGATTGAACATCTTTGGGATCAACTACAGAGGCGTGTGCGTCGTCGTCCAGCCATGCCAGAGACTCTTCAAAAGCTACGATTGGCCCTTCAAGAAGAATTTAAAGCAATTCCTCAAGTTTACTTAACTAACGGCGGTTGAATGATGTAACTCGGGAGGAGGGCATACACGCTATTAACAATCACCAGGAAATCCATTAAAAATAGCTACCTTAAGTTTTTATACTTAAGAAAAAAATCGTATTTGCACTATTTCTGTTACTTTTTCAAATTAAAATATTTCTGTACTAATTTATTCTTTATTTTATCTAATATGTACATCCTGTATCAACAATGAATGCTTTTTCAACCTAATACTAATCTCTAGTTAAATAGATGAATTTTTAAGTGGTTTTACGAAATATTTCAACGTGGCCCGTTTTTTTTTTGCCGGTCAATGTATAAAATATCTGGGATACTATAAATTACATAACGTATATAACAAAACTAGAAGAATATTTGTATCTTTTGGCAGATCGTAGAGATAGTTTTATACAGGGTTGGGATAAAGTATGGAACCAAGTAAATATCTTTTAAACGAAAAGAACGATATTTATGAGAATTTGCAGGCAAGTGCAATGGAACAAAATGCATCTGATGTAAATTTGTTTGTTAATAATATACTTCCGGTTTAACCGGAAATGCCATCAACTTCTTTAATTTAAATGGGACACCCTATATATTTTTACAGATTTTGAAAGAGCTTGTTA
>JABXWE010017767.1:0-38441 GCA_014611495.1 Limonius californicus
AATTCAAGTGTGCACTTGTTGAAAGCTGGAAGCGTTCTCTTGTCCACCTGACTGCCGACTTCAATCGAAAAGGAAATGCGCGATCGATGCGCATCAATCCAAAATGAGAACCAAATTATTTGAAATCGAATATACACCACGCGTCAGAAATCACACGTTACAGTGGTCCAGTTAAATTTTCATGGAAGAAGTGTGGTCCAAAAATATGGTTATCCACGCCAAACATTTACAAGAAAAACTCTGAAAACGGGAACTACACATCCAAAGCGGATTCTCTTGGTGGTGGGAATTATGTGTATTCACTTCACCAATGTTTGAGAATTTTGCCTCATTGCTAAGCCATACATAATTTAAAAAGTATCCAAAAGAAATTGTAAGAACTTATAAAATTTTAATTTTCGCTGCGGATCGTTTCGATGCTGTTCGTGTACCAAAGTATCAACCAGAAATCTACGTTAACACTCTGCTTTCATGACGCTTCGGAGAGTACCTAAACACACTTTACTTTTACCAAGTCAATATGATAGGGATGACATACATTTGTTTTCAAAATTCTACTAATACCAACGTTTGTGCTGAGATTTCTTTGACTTACAAGAATATTGTGATGCACTGCCTCTAACACTGCTAGTTCATTTTCCATGTCTGTAATAGTTTGGGTCCTACATATTGCAGCGTATACTTAAATGTCTCCAAATGGAATCCGAACATATAGAACATCTACTTTAATTATTTATAATTAAAATGTTTTATTTACACGGCTATTTGTTTCAATGGGTGGGAAACTTATTGAAATAACAAGCAATATTTATTTTCTTAAAAAAACTTCATATTTCGAAAACGGTTGATTTTCGAACCCATGTTTATTGCAACTTTTTGGTTTGTATTGATGAAATCTATAAGTGGGTAAAATTTCCAAAATTATTTTTTAAACACTGCCTATTTTGGACTGGGTAGGTGGAGAGTGTCATAAGCTTTTTATAATACAAAGTTTTATAGGGGAATGGCACTAAGAAAAAAAGTTACAGTGCTTTAAAGTTTTTCTTTTTATTGAACTGATTTTAATATGTAACCATTAAAATAGCATTTGCTGTAATTATGGTACGCATCGTATTTTCTGTTAAAACTCTTTCGCGGATGAAACATTTTTAGAACCGCTGAAAGAATGTCACATTTTATGATAAATTTGTATACTAAAATATTGTCTCTTCCCACTGGACACACGTTTATAAACTGTATAATTTTATATGTAAGTTACATCCGCTAACAAGTTAATAAAGAAGAACACTTAAAGTTGAAACGGAGATTGTTGTATCTAAAAATAAAATGTTGATATTAATGCTGCCTAAACCGGAAGTCAAAACTAAGGCTAAAAATGCAATTTCAAAACAGTAGTATTAAAAACAAAAAAGTTATATGCTGTTACATCATCCCGTGGTTACTCGGTATTGCCTGAGGGAGACATTCCGCTCACACGCCGATGGGACATCCTGTATGGAGGGTTTGTAACTAAAATGCTTACTCAAATTTGGAAATTCTCCTTCTTCATTACACAGTTCATCATCATCATATGACATGGAGCTGACTCGAGGGTCAATCCTGGATACGCCAGGCCCACCCCACGCCAGTAAGTGGGTAGGGACTTAAGGATAGGGTGGGGCATTGCACAACGTTAGCATCTCTGCAATGCATACCGCAAGACACCGCTGCTGCAACACCGGGTAGTTAGTAAACTACGCATCAATGGGTGTTGAGTACGTAGCCGAGACCGTTATGCTCTTAAGCATTTGAACCTACTAACTTTGATAGCAAAGCTTCACAATGTTCTGATTTCACATTTATCTCGTCTTCTAAGGTTACATAGTGCACCTATCTTAGTGTCCTAGGAAGTAATAGCTTCTTAAGAGGTACTCCCTGACTGAGTTAAACTGCCCTTTATGCTATGAGACTTCTGAGCCTAATAGCCTGGGGATCGAGATTTACAGTGTTCGGAGGTCTTATATAGTTAATGTGGAAGGTGAACAGAGTGCTGCTATCCTAGGTGCCTAATGACTAACTAACTACTGGAGATTTACCGCCCGGATTTCCATTCGGTTTCCATTGCGTTGGCCGTTTGCTTCTGGATTGAACGTTCAGCGTTTCCCTTGTAATACTTCTCGAATGCTTCAATCGGCTTATGAGAGAAGCATCCAACGGGTAGCTCAGAAAGCCAAGGGTTCGTCGTAATACTGCAACAAGCTTTATGAAGACAAGATAATTATATATACATTTATTTCCTATTTATACAGTACTAAATAAATGAATGTATTCCAAACTAAAACTAATGGTAATAATATAAAGTATAATACAAAAATAAAATGCGACTCGAACTGTATATAAAATAACTAAAAATGAATTCGGTTAGGTTGGTACGTCCTCGGGTGGCCAACCTGCGGAGGGCGGAGTTATACGGCTTTGACTGCGGGCAGCGCTGCTTACTTAAAAATGGCTGTCCGTGTTTTACTGGGAAAATCTAAATTTGAACAGAATAAAAGTGATTATTTCAGTGGTCGTGACTCTATTAACGGTCTTATAGTGTAACTCGCATCTACGGGTCGGTTGGAGTTGATCTGTACCTAATTAAGCTGTAATAAAACGGTAAGTATAAGCTTTATTTATATTCGAGGGCGATCACCGGGTGACCTAAATTATTAAATTCGTTGAACGAACAAGTTCCTTTCTGTAATCGGATACTCGGGTCAAACGGAATACCACCTAAATGCTATGAACAAATTATTTAGTGTCTTAAGCTGAAAGTCAGATTAAGTATTATTTTCTGGTTAAACACCTGTTGACCTACATTTTAAAATAGTTTTCTGGAGTACGTTTCTTCGTAAAAACAGGTTACTCTACGGTCGGTACACCACCTAAGCTAAAGAAATAAAGTAATTTTAATTATTTAGTTTCGGGGCGATGATTCTGGGTTTGGTAATTGATTAGTGCAAGACTGGAAAAAGGAAAAGTAAGAGGAAAACCTCCCACTTTAGATTATATTTAACGGGTCTGGATTTTGTAAGGCAAGCTTTAACAAATTAGGATGAGGTTAGTTGAAAGGAAAAATAAGAGCAAAACCTCCTACTTCAGGTTATTCAAATAGGTCTGGAAATCTGAGAGGCAATCCTCACAAATTGGTTGAAAAACAGGATTTATGAGGAAGTCCTCACAAATTAAATGAACGGTTGTGGATAGGATAAATTATGAGACTTCTCACAATTTAAGGCTCTGGGAAATTCTGGCTGGTTCTCTAGGAGAGTTCTAGGAAGAAGGCTCGGATGTTCTCAGAAGAGAATTGCTTTAAACTCGTTGGAGCGGCTCCATTTATACCCCGGTCCGCTGGAAAATCCGCGCTCGGTAAACCTCGTTCAGCATCTGAAAACGTGGGGGAACATAATCGACTCCGTACTCAAAGCGCCATCAGCGCGTCGTTCCCGAAGCTTCCTACATACAATTTTTATAAACAAAATTTTCAACTTGTAGACCTGGAGGTTCGTTACACCCTAGCCGTCCCGTATACTCGGCTTACCTCTCGTCGGACAGCCTCTCCTCTTCGCGCCCATTCCTCCCATGTCTCTGTAGGCATGCCGGTGCCCTGTATGTCCCTCTCCAGTGACGTCTTCCACGTGGAACACGGTCCTCCGATCTTCTTTTCCTGCGGCTACATGATTTAAGCTTGCTGTAGAGGCTGGCTGGCCGGTCCTCTTAGAACATGCGCCCCGCAGTCATTTCCCGATGCAGTGAGCCGTCCAATACCTCAAATACATATCCGACTCCCATCATATAAATAATGTAATCCAAATCCTAGCGACCTTGTTCCAAAACATCCAAAACTTGATACAAATCCTAGTAGTCTTTCTTACATGTAAAATGTTTTGTAACAATAAAATTTTTCGTTTTACACTAAAATGGAAATTTGCAATTTATTAAACTATGTAAGGATGAACAGACTATTGATGACTGCGATAATAAATAATCCTAATAATAATATAAAGAAATAATTAATATTATTGGCAATCTCCAGCATCTGTGTGAATCGTACAGAGTAAAATTATTGAATATGTTTACGTTGCTTTTAATAATAAAACTGCAATACGCTGGGCTGCTCACATACACAATTATATGTAAAAGTGATATTGAAATGACAATATTGTAATAAATACTAACGTTTGCAATATTCCTACCTCTTCTTTGAATGATCTATAATTGTGGTTACACTCATAAAATATATCATTGTTTTTATTGCCAATTATAAATTTGCATTTGAAATACAATTTATTTAATTACGTAAGGATGAATAAACTATCAATGACCACGACAATAAACAAACCCAATAATATAGATGAAATAACTAATATCACTGGTTACAGTTTTGCAAAAATGTTCAACGAAAGGGAAGCTTTGGAGACCTTCATACAGCAAAATTCAATACAAATCCTAGCAGCATTGTTAACGTACAAGATGTTTATTCCTAAAATGCTTCGTGGGCAATATAATGGAAATTGTGCAAACTCTTATTTAATACATATTAGCGCAAAGGCAATAACAAAAAATTTCGGTCTGATTCTTGGAATTATGAAGTCCAAGGAACGTATCACATTACATCATAAATTACGCCCATAAACGGTCTGCGAGACGGCTTGCCCGGGCAAGGGGCGTCTCCTGGGCTGGTTTTAATGCCAATGCAGAGCGTTCTTTGCCTTTGTATTCCAATAATTACAAATTGTGTATTGCGTTTACACCGTGTGTTTCATTAACTGTTGACATACATATCCGACGCTCAACACATCAAAACTTAGTACAAATCCGAGTAACATTTTTTACATGCACAATGTTTATGCCTAAAATGTTTGGAACAGTAAACTTGTTATTCCTAAGCTGAATGGAGGTTCTGTTTGCCTTGTACCGCCACGTCAAATCAGTATTTATGATGATTTGAATTTTACCCAGAATTTCAGTCCCAAGTCGGCTTGCATGCCAGCCCCCTGTACCATTGCCGCTCCTACCCAACCCGACAATGCGACAATCCACTTTCCCTTGTTACAACATTCACCCGTTTGAAATTCTATTTCAATTTTATTCCATTTTTGGAATTCTATTAGGCTACAATACTACAAAAGGTCACTTATCTTTGTTTGATCGTCTGCACCCCGAATGCTTCTTTGAAAGCCTCGCCGAATTTTCCCGCCCGCACGAGAGCCTCCTTGGAACAGGTGAACGCACGTGAGCTCGATTGCCTATATATTTCACTCGATTCTCGCACCGAAACAATCCCAGCAGCCCGCTCGAAGAAACCCAAAGCATGCCCGTTAAGGCCCGCTTATTTGCAGTATTTTCATGCGGAGACGCGGCCAAAGACGACCTCTCCGCTCGACCGCCAGAGTCGGAGTCCTCCTTCTTCATTACACAGTTACAGAAAAAATAGAAAATCAACAGGAAAAGATAATATAGCAAATGAACTATTAAAGTACGGAGGACAGGCACTAACCAGGGAATAATGAAAATGATACGGAAGGTATTTGAACAGCGTAAAATTCCCGAGGAATGGAGAACGAATAATACCATTATTTAAAAAAGGAGGCCGTAAAAGCCACAAAACTACACAGGCATTAATCTGCTAAACACAACATTAAAACTTACAAGGATAACAACCACAAAAAACGACTTGACAACATTCCCTGAAAGACAGCAAGGCTTTAAAAACGAAAGATCATATTTGGACGATATATTTACAATAAAACAATTTCTGAAAAAGCGTTGGAGTATAATGAACCTGCCTTTATCTGCCTTGTCGACCTGAAAAGGTCTTCGACAGAGTTCAGCTGAACGATGTACTAGATGTATTACTAGAAAGGCAAATCTCCCCCATTTTAATAGAAACGATTCGAAATGTATACCATACTTATACATAAAAAATAAGAAGAATTGGAAAATTACCTATGTATTGCAACAAGGAAAAAATTCGGGCAGATAAACATTTTCCTCAGAAGGAATGAAACCTGCAAAAATAATTCGCAGAATACAGCAGCAATATGGTCACAGGTGTCAAAGTAAAAGCAAAATATACGAATGGATAGATTGTTCAAAAAATGGACAAACTTCAGTCTGCGATGAACAGCGTTCGGTTAAGACTTCTACTGCGAAGGCAGACGTCAACATCGAGAGAATTCGGCAAAATGACATTTGCCATCTTCAGGTCTTGTCGGATAATTTTCTGCTGGTGCTTCTTAACCTATTGTTAAATCTAAGAAAGCTTATTTAAGCTACCATGTATGAAACGAATTGTTTAATCACACATAACTCAAATACGTGGTAAATGTTAGCTTCCGATCCAGGAATTTGATCTGTCGTTTCTGTGTAACTTGACTTCCAGGTTTCAAAACAGGTTATTTTGTAGCTGTTCATCTTTGGGAAAGTATAGAGGATACCATTCAACCTTATCTGTGCATTCTTGAGCTGTAATTTCACAAATATTAGTAAAAACATAAAGGTTTTGACAGCTAGATGTAATAATGTTAATTTGTGAATATAATACTTTTCTTTAGAGAAAAATATGTTTGAAATAATGTTCTTATGTATGTAAGGGAGGTTTGTGTTAATTCTTATTAACTTTGAATATGTTTATAATAATTTATTTAATTTAATTGTCAACTTTCGTATGCTTTATTGGAAATAGGTCGTGTGAGATATCAATTTGTGAGAAAATTTTCAAGGAACATCTTGGTGTTTTCCTTTTTTATGTAACTTTAATTATAAGGAAGTTATTGTAGTTTATAGAAATTTGTAATTATTTTAGTCAATTTAGAGCTGCGATTTCATTGCTGGAACCCCTCCGGGTTGACATAAAAAATTGAAAGTTTTGTTCCGTATCATAGTAACGGAAAAACTTTTACGAAAATCTTTTGTTGAAAAACAAGTTAACTGCTTTTTATCCGTTGAAATGGAAGCACGTCTTCCTGTAGCCCCCTATCATTATAAATTATGTCCAAGTTTGTTTAAGTGAAATGTTTTTTCACCATTTATCTTCGATCTAAAGTGTTAATTTCTCTCTGCGTATGTGAGAATTTAAAAATTATCAAGAAAATTGAAGTTTTGAAGAAGAATTGAAAGTTAGCGTGGGTTGCTTGTGTTTTGTCTTAAGAAGCTTCATACGAGAGTGTGCTGTTTTAATTTGACAAGTTTAAATTTTAAACGTCAAACAATTAAATGTCATTATTCTGCTAGAAATAATGCAATTAAATAATTTTAATTACAACCAGTAAAGAAAAAACAAGGAAGTTCATCGAAATAAAAAGTTCCATAATAAATAAAATTAATGGCTTCATAAGCAATACCTAACTGAAAATCAATGTTGAGATTAGATGCGTGGATTTCGCTTTTACCTATTCAAAAGACAATTACTGGTGTTTTAAATTTGGGAAAGTGCTTACTTGGATGCATCTGATTGCAGTTTTCTGGATTTAAACATCACCAATTGCAGTTATCAACGTTTATTTCAGCGAGCACAACGGACGACGCATCTTTTACTTCACGGACTGCGCGCGACACGAAATGAATATTGCTGCGCAGCCCGCCACATTTGAACTTTTTTTAAAGGAAACAGGTACGAGGATGTACTTACAATAAAAATTAAAAGACTAATAAATAAAAACTTGTAGTTGTTTATTGTATTTAATTCGTTGCGACACATTTAATTTATGCTTTATAACAATAAAAATTTAATTTGTATGTTTTTGTTAAGATAATTGTGATTTGACTTTGATAATTGAAATGGTAATTTGAATTTCCCTATGTTTTCTTTTGTTGTGTGTGTTTGTTGCCAGTTAGAGAAGTTATATAGGATGACCAATTGTGAGAATATTTGGCTTGTGATGGTTAAAGAATTTATTAATTTGTGTAAATGTTTAATATCCATATGGGAAAGAATATCTTGTTTAAAAGTTTAATTTGTTTATGGCGCCTAACATAGTAAGTTTAACCAGCCACAATTTCATTTATTGTATTACAATTTCATATGATGTATTTAATTTACTTAAAACCACAACATATTATAATAGGCGGGAAGTCGCCTCCATGGCATTGCGCCGGTGTTCTCACTTCTCAGGAGGCTACCTGTGGCGGTTGTACGCTGTAGATTTAAATAAACAAACAAAATGATTGCCACATGGCAGTTAATTTTAAATGTGGTAAACAAAATTTACCCACGAAACCACTAATCGGAGTCGTTTCGGTATTCACAAAGTTATAAGATTAAATTGTCACCTGATACTCATAAGGGTTAGTTTTAATTCGCTTGTGAAGTTGTTTAGGGATTTCTTGCCTTCGTTGGTTCTATGAACGGAAGTGATTAGCGGTTCGCTGCGATCCAGATGCGCCGGGAAAGCGTGCTTGGCTTCGTAATCATGACGATAAATGTATTTACGTGTTTCGTACAATATTTTAAATGGAATATTACCGTACGGTGAATACTTGGAATTATATTAACGCCTAATTTTAAAAATACATACAATCTGGCCTGGCCGACTAAAACGATTTTTTAAATTAGTTCTGGAATCCCAATTACGGATAATCAAAGGTTAACCTAGCCCGACCGGCTTATAAAACCTTCAATATCTTATTTGACTGGTAGCAGTACCAGGGTGGTACCTACCAGGATTTTGAAGACCTTATTACCTTGTTCGAAAATTATTACTTTTATTTATCACATTACAAACTCAAATGCATTTTAATTTAATGTAAGATTTAAATATAATAAAATCTGTTATAACTATTATAATCTCGCACGAGGACGGAAAGTTACAATTTGAAGGGTTCTTCTCCTGCACTTTCAAAGTCACATGTATTGCATTTGAACGGTTTTTCTCCTGTGTGAGTGCTCATATGACTTTGCAAACTCTTCTTGTGTGCACTTTCATAGTCACATATATTGCATTTGAATGGTTTTTCTCCTGTGTGAGTGCTCATATGCCTTTGCAAATTGTTCTTCTGTGCACTTGCATAGTCACATATATTGCATTTGAACGGTCTTTCTCCTGTGTGAGTGCTCATATGACTTTGCAAACTCTTCTTGTGTGCACTTTCATAGTCATATATATTGCATTTGAATGGTTTTTCTCCTGTATGAGTTCTCATATGTTGTTGTAAATTAGTCTTTCTTGCACTTTCATAGTCACATATATTGCATTTGAATGGTTTTTCTCCTGTATGAGTGCGCATATGACTTTGCAAACTGTTCTTGTGTGCACTCTCATAGTCACATATATTGCATTTGAATGGTTTTTCTCCTGTGTGAGTGCTCATATGCCTTTGCAAACTCTTCTTGTTGTGCACTTTCATAGTCACATAGTATTGCATTTGAATGGTTTTTCTCCTGTATGAGTTCTCATATGTCTTTGTATGTGATTCTTCTGTGCACTTTCATAGTCACATATATTGCATTTGAATGGTTTTTCTCCTGTATGAGTTCTCATATGTTGTTGCAAATTACTCTTTTGCGCACTTTCAAAGTCACATATATTGCATATGAATGGTTTTTCTCCTGTATGAGTTCTCATATGTTGTTGCAAATTACTCTTTTGCGCACTTTCAAAGTCACATATATTGCATTTGAACGGTCTTTCTCCTGTGTGAGTGCTCATATGACTTTGCAAACTGTTCTTGTGTGCACTCTCATAGTTCTTGTGTGCACTCTCATAGTCACATATATTGCATTTGAATGGTTTTTCTCCTGTGTGAGTGTTCATATGCCTTTGCAAATTACTCTTTTTCGCACTTTCAAAGTCACATGTATTGCATTTGAACGGTTTTTCTCCTGTGTGAGTGCTCATATGACTTTGCAAACTCTTCTTGTGTGCACTTTCATAGTCACATATATTGCATTTGAATGGTTTTTCTCCTGTATGAGTTCTCATATGTTGTTGTAAATTAGTCTTTCTTGCACTTTCATAGTCACAAATATTGCATTTGAATGGTTTTTCTCCTGTATGAGTTCTCATATGTCTTTGGATGTGATCCTTCTGTGTACTTTCATAGTCACATATATTGCATTTGAATGGTTTTTCTCCTGTATGAGTTCTCATATGTTGTTGCAAATTACTCTTTTGCGCACTTTCAAAGTTACATATATTGCATTTGAATGGTTTTTCTCCTGTATGAGTTCTCATATGTTGTTGCAAATTACTCTTTTGCGCACTTTCAAAGTCACATCTATTGCATTTGAATGGTTTTTCTCCTGTATGAGTTCTCATATGTTGTTGCAAATTACTCTTTTGCGCACTTTCAAAGTCACATATATTGCATTTGAACGGTCTTTCTCCTGTGTGAGTGCTCATATGACTTTGCAAACTGTTCGTGTGTGCACTCTCATAGTCACATATATTGCATTTGAACGGTTTTTCTCCTGCGTGAGTGCTCATATGCCTTTGCAAACTCTTCTTGTGTGCACTTTCATAGTCACATATATTGCATTTGAATGGTTTTTCTCCTGTATGAGTGCGCATATGTCTTCGTATGTGATTCTTCTGTGCACTTTCATAGTCACATATATTGCATTTGAACGGTTTTTCTCCTGCGTGAGTGCTCATATGACTTTGCAAATTATTCTTCTGTGCACTTTCATATTCACATATATTGCCTTTGAATGGTTTCTCGCCTGTATGTGTTGTCTTATGTTGTTGCAAGGTAATCTTAGATGCTCTTCCATAGTCGCATACATTATATTTATATAACTTTTCCCCAGTATTAGTTTTAACACTTTGATGCACAATGCATTTCAATGGAGGCTCTACTATTACTTGATCTTCATTGTTACTACAGATTTCAGTTTTTATATCTAATTCTTCATGTAATGATTCCAGTTTAATCGACCAATCCTTATTATATTTAACATCATGTTTGAAATCGGAAGCTTCTGAAGGCAATTCCGATATCTGCATCTCTTCTTGTTTTACTGTAACATATGTACATGTTTATATGTGGGTTACTAAATAAGTATTACAAAAGTATTTAAACTAGTACAAAATCATTTTAAAAAGACGACGACAAATATGTCACTTATATCTGGGGTATTTCCTTCAAGCCTAAAACTCACAAAAATTATACCAATATATAAAGGGTTTGAACTTAAAAGAACCAGGAAACTATCGGCCAATAGCAATAGTACCAGCAATATCGAAGGTAATTGAAAGTGTATTTGATATCCGGCTGAGAGAATATCTAAACAAAATCTTTTTTTTTGTATTAATCAATACGGGTTCAGGAAAAATCGCAGTACAGAAGATGCAGTTGCTGACATGGTTGCAGAAGTACAAGATGCAAGACAAAATAACCTCTGGGATATTCATAGACCTTAGGAAGGCGTTCGATACGGTCAATCATAAGCTAAATATTATTAGCTAAACTTAAAGCAGTTGGAATAAATGGTAAAATCTTGCAGTGCATCGACAGCTATTTAAAAAACCGAAAACAATATGTAAGTATCAACGGGAATAATAGTGAACAAAGAACACAGGAAGTTGGTGTACCCCAAGGTTCAGTTTTAGGTCCACTACTGTTCCTAATATACATAAATGACATCTATTTGTGTGATCTGAAAGGAAAACTCACACTGTTTGCAGATGATACTAGCATGCTTTACATCAGCGATAACCTGGAAGAGCTATTCTCGTCTATGCAAAAGGACCTAAATACACTCGCAGAGTGGTTACGTCCTAATAAATTAAGCCTAAATACAGAAAAAACTAAGTATATGATCATGTACAAAAACAAAATTAAACACAATCGAAAATTGCGCATAAAAGAAGAAGAAATAGAGGAGACAGAAAAAGTTACTTTCTTAGGGCTAGAAATCATGTATAATTTATCTTGGGAAGATCACATAAACAAAGTAATCCGCAAAGTAAGCCCAATCACTGGAATTTTAAGACAACTAGCAGGAACCATACATACAGGAACCCTGAAAACAATTTACTATTTTCTAATTCATAGCCACCTGCAGTACATGTTAACAATATGGGGATATGCCCCAAAAAAATACCTACACCAGCTGCAGGTTATGCAAAACCGGGCAATCAGAAACCTCTATAACCATCCACTCGAAAAACACAGGACAGACTTGTATACAGAGGCAGAAATTCTTCCACTAACGTTACACCTACAGTTAACAATGCTGGCTTATAAAACCTACAACAGAACAGACACATCCCAAAATATATTAATAACAAATGAACAGAAACACAGCTACCATACAAGAAATAGAGCACAACTGCAACTAAAACCCATTAACACAACAACGTATGGCAGTAATTCCATGGCACATAAAATGAAAATTCTATACAACCAAATGCTGTCGGAGCTAAGTGGGGCCAACGTGAGACAGATCAAAACCCAAGTTAAAAATAAACTTATGTTAAGTATAAAAGACTGCTTCTGTTAATCTTAAATTCTAAATCCATAATATTAAGTTCATACAATATAAATACTATATAAATACTAAATAGCGCTAACAATACTGCATAGTGCTTAAATCAAGTGCAATTATTTCAGTGGAGCTATGTAAACTGCGCCGCTTAATGATATTTAATCCGCTAGACGTTGAAGGGTGCGCAGGTAAGGTATGTAAATTGCACCACAACCGGCCAGGTAGTCAAAATATCAAATGTAAATTGCGCCGTTAGGATTATGAGATTATGAATCATAAATACTTTTCTATGCCAATTACAATCTTAGTAAACAACACTTGCATTTATATTACACCAAGTTTCTGTTATAATTTAAAAATATAATATTAGAATTAAATAAAAATTAGATAATTCAAAGAAAATAAATTTATTATAGTATAAAATTAATGTACATTATAAAACTATTTATTACTAAAATGGTGCGATATTATTTTTACAAATTGTAGCCTAGTTGGAATTATATAATTTATAGTCATTTAACTTTTGCGCCATGTATTCTTCTTTCATTCGTGTTGCCGAATTTTTTAATTTATATGGGGTGCCAATACTTTGCATTTTCACATATATTTCGCTTTGAAATTTGTTTAAAACATCTATAAAGGTGTATAATGAAGGGTGTGTGCAATTAAAATAAGCATTAAAATACGAGTGAAATGATTCACATGCGTTCGTTGTACGTGTAGTACATGGAGAAGCTGACGCCCATAAATCTGGAGGAAAAGTGCTGTTTTCGCTTACGTAGTGATCTACTAGAACTAGGTAGTCAGCAAATTCGGATACCTTGGTGTTGGCGGGCTGTGTAGTTGCTAGATCTAGAGCGAAACAATCGCCAACTTCAGAAGGTTCTAAAAAAATCAGCCCAAAAACATAGTGTAACCATTTCCCCACGGACGAATTTGCATCCTTGTACTCCCTACTTAGTCCAACTTCCTGGATTTTGCGAAACCTTTTAAATGAAGAAGAAACATTAGTTTGTAAAATAAGAAACAACTTTGACTTAACTTACCATGACTGACTAAGGGGAAAACGGCATCCTGTGATGGTAATTTCAGGTCAAACCTTTAGAGTGGCTGCATGAATAGCCTTTTCAAAGTCAATCACAACTTCGGTCGGTTTCAGAAGGAATTGTAACCTTGCACATTCATGAAATATCGCTCGAACAGCTGTCTCATATGATTCTGTTGCCTTGTCGGGTAGCAAACAGAAAACAAGAGGAATATAATGCCCATTCAGAAAACCGTGCACTGTAAATAATTGCTTAAAAAACTTAGTGCAATAATTAAATGTACCATCGGCATAAATAGTTTTAGACAAAGATGTTTTAAATTCGCGTTGCAGGAAAAAATTACTATTTTATTGATGGTATCGTTAATTAAAACGAAATTTTCATTTCTGTTGGTTTTCACTTTTAAACTATTAATAACTTCTTGTACCTCTGAAATTGATCGGGGTAGAGGTGGCAAGGATTTTCGGCGTGCATTATACATATTGCGTTTGCAACGATGCAAGTCTATGGTAGCTAGGCAATCTGAATTGACACTTTGTAATGCCTTACGTAATATTTTTGTAGGCCTTTCGCAGATATCGTCTGTAGCCTTACGTTTTGATGAAACGGATAAAATTTGCCGCTGCAATTTTTTTCGATCCGCCTGAAGCGAGAAAAGAATATCTAGAATTAATATAAATATGGCAATCAGTTTGTGAACGGATTTTAAAATTTTGTTTTTATTGTTATTATAAAAAAAGTGACGAAACGTTTATTAAATTAAGATTTGCCAAAAATAATTTCTAAATACATTTTAATAACATCATTTTCGTTGGAAAATAAAATATTTTGTAAAAATGTATGTCCCTCAAACATTTTATATTATTTAAAAATTGTGAAAAGTATTGTGATTCTTCAAATCTTAAAAAAAAGATGTTCAAAACAATTAAGAATTAATCACAATAATTTTTTTGTTAATAATAATAAAATTAAACCGAAAATATATTTAATACGGAATTACAAAATGAGGGAGAGTAAGTAGACAATAAAATTAATAGTAGGTAATAAATATAAAATAAAAAAAACCCATTTTTAACCAAAACTTCAATTTTTGTTTGTGGGTATTGTACGTAGTGAAATTATAAGTAAGTGATAGAAATTCTTACAAAATATTTGATTTTCCGACCATAATGATGTTAGATAATTGTATTTTTTTTTAATCCTACGTGAATATTGATTTTTGAGTGTAAACTCGCCCGGCTGTAGATGAAAAAACTTTTGCATTAAAAGTAATATAAATACATAGTTTAAAACATAACATAATTAAATCTCCGCATACATACCTCGTGATTATGTTGCAATTCACTTTTAGTGGTAATTCTAGAAGCGCCTTCTCCTATGGTGTATAGTTTTGCGTTGCATTTTTTTTTGATACAACGCCACTTACACTCACCCGATGCCAATTCCGAATTTTTATAAAAAGAATAATCGTTTATAAGATTTAACTCGCGTCCCCGTTCACTAGTTGTTATTACCACGTCTGACATTTTTGCTTCTGCGGTTGTACACGGTGGAAAGCAAAAATTAAATGATCTTCGTTCACCCTTGTTACTTAAGAAGTTAAGTATGAATCATATTTTTCAATACATATAATTGTTTTCATACTTTCTGTTCTTGTATTAGTACACTAATGAGGGTAACGCATTACTTAAGTTGCTTTAGTTCGCTAATGAGGGTATCGGCGCAATTTACATCTTCGTAAAGGCTACGAGCTTAACGACCCGGCGTAATTTACGTTAGGAATTATAGATTATGAGGCTAATCGGCGCAGTTTACAATCTCCCATTTCAGTACCTGATAAGGTAACCCATAGTAATAATCTTTTATTTTTAAGTTAGTAATAATATAATAAGTGTCAATGTTGTTTGAAATCAAATACATATAATCTGTAAGCAGCAATTAATAGATGCTAGTTCCTATTTTATATGTAAGGTAGTTATAAATAAGCTGTCTGTGGAAACAAATTCTGTTAAACCTCAAAAAACGAACTTAGGCTCACTGAGGTCTTTGTAAGCAAATAAATAAATAACTAAATAAATAAATAAAAATAACCCAATATTAGATAAAAATTAAGAAATAATTAACATTTACCACACATCATTATATTACTAATATTTGGTCAATTTTAATGGAAGTTTTCATATTATTACAGTTGCTACAAATTACATGGGCAAGCATTCTAAAAATACCAAAACTTTCTTATAATTGTTTTTTGAAGGAAAACCCTCTTTTAGTAGTATTTACTCCTACTTGCTTGTGCTATCTCACTTAGAATTGATTTTAGGTGTCTAATGCAAATGAATCTAGGAAAAATAACCCAAGGAAAAAAATCCAGGGAAATAAAATCCAAATTATAATTATAGTAATTATAACGAGTCGATATAAAATCCGTTGTACACAGTGTAGGTATATAAAATGTTTTTAACTGAATTCCTAATTTATTATTATTACCTGTATCAAACTGTTGTTAATTTTATCAAATTCTTGTAATATTTTCAATATAATTAATATGCACTTAAAATATACTTATATAAAATATGCATTATACAAAATTTTACTCCGCAACAAATGAAATGAAAAAAAAAAGTAATATCTTATAGATCAGTGATGGGCAAACTGTTTTAGGAGTGGGCCAAAAAACAACAGAAAAAATTTTGGCGGGCCAATATAATTTATTATAAAACGCAATAAAGACAAAAATAGCATATTTTGAAAATTCTTTAATACTAATGCGATGAATGAAGCTGTGACTGCATTTCTGGAAGTTTCTCATAATCTGGTCCAAACTGGGTTGTACTGATTCTGAGAAGTGAGAGAGAAATGCTTATCTGTCAGTCTGTTTCTAATACAACTCTTTCGAATTTGCATTGTAGAAAAAATCTGATCACATATATAGGATGAAGCAAACAGCACTAACTTTCTGGGCGTGAGATATCAGATTTGGGTAACTTGATTTCGACAAAGACTTGTAAAACTCTAATTTTGAAACTGAGAAACAACTGTTTGATGTTGAATTGTGAGATTGCAATTCAATTAACTCAAGCTGCAAGCCCGGCGTCACCACTTCACAGTCCACCTGTTACCTGAGTAACTAACCACTTCTTGATAACATCATTGGTCATAATGGTTCATTAGAATCGTAATCCCGCAATTCTAAGAAGTACTCGGTATTTATGCTATTTCACTAATGGGATTTTAGTAAACAAATCGCGATTATCACATGTTAAATGCAAAACTTTTATACGCTGGCGGTGCGAAAAAAACACGTCGTTGAAATGTGGAGCGATCCTGAAGACAACCCTGGACAAAGAGGAGCCTTCTGTCGCAAGTTCCCATCATCATCCTGCAGATGCAGAAGGTATCAAGGTGGTGAAATGCCTACAACCATAGGCTAATAAATACCTAGACGTCTGGCCAATGTATTCATTTTATGGGTTAGTGTGGGACCTGTTCTAACAACGGCGCCACCGTCGGTCACAGTGTCGTAACAATCGGCGCGCTACGTCCTGTCAACATTATGAACTGAGTGAGAACTCAGGTACCTAGGCACGTCTTTTCTCACTGCAAAATTAAAGCTTATAGATAAGGCACGTAGATAAAGATTTCAAATTCCCCAAAGCATTCCATTTCAGGTAAAAAGGTTTTGTTTACATCAGACATGATATTACACATTGTAAATGATGCTAAAGTGTTGGTAGGTATGAAGTACCTCCATGTTTTCTTGGATTAATGCAGTCGGCAAGGTCAACTTTTAATTTACTTTATAATAATTTAAAAATTATTTAAATCGGGACGCCTTAGAATTTTTTTTATTAGTAATACGGAATAAGGGGGGTTTTAATCATAACTCTACTTCCAAATCCATGAGATTTAGACACTTGTTTTGCCCAAATTAAAAACATTCGTGTTAAGTTCTAATTGCGAAGAAGATGAAAGTGATTTTATTTATAACAATTATCACACGCACGTTTTCCAATATAGGTACCTGCATCATGTCGTCTTTTAGAATACGTGAATCTGAACATCTTTATAAAACGTCATTAAACCAAAATTAGCAAAACACTTTGCCTGGACTTTCCCATACTTTAAACTGTCCCACAAATCATGTCCAATTTTTTTTCCCTATTCGGATTTTTTTCAAAAGTTACCGTTGTGTTAGACTCTACATACGGCCTTACATATGAATTTTCATAAAAATCTGATACCCCGTTTTTGAATAACGGGGCATTAAACTCAAAATTTATAAACATTCTTATAAGGCCCTGCAGGCAACCTACTTTAAAAAGTAAAAAACAATTTTGTAGTCAATCGGATTAACGGTTTGTGAGTATTTGGGCGTTAAAGTCGCAATCATCAAAAAATCGTAGCGGCCTTAATTTTGAAGCTAGAAAGTTCGGCAAAAAATCATTCAGTTTTTATTAGGGCCTTCTATAACATCCCGGTTTCAAAATTGTAATTTAAAATTTCATCAAAATCTGACCAGCCGTTTTCAAAAAATATATTCACTTTCAAAAATTATACCAATTTATAGATATACTGCTGGATTCATTTTACGTAAATGTTTATCTAAATTTAAGTGCAACAAATGCGAAAACGTGTTAAAAAGCTGTTCTGTTATGAACGAATCTACTGAAGAGCTTATTAAACAAAAAGCTTATCAAACCAGGACTAATTTAGAATTAGGTAACTTATGTCCGCCCTCAAATTTAACAAACGATGTGGTACTGACAACTTTGAAGGTGTTTGAAGAAGTCTACCCAAAGATTAAACATAATTGTAATATACTTAATAATTTATATAAAGTTGCAGAAAAGCAAGTAATACAAATGTTTCCCGAATTCTTAATTTCTGTTGAAAATGAGGAGTGTGAAAAGCACCGCAAATTCATAATTAGGTATGCTTTATTGGTACGTCTTTTTAAGCAGACCACTTGGGAATCTCGACTTATTCGCAAAGCTAAAACAAGAGTTGCAAAATTGCGAAACTTAACCCACACTTAAATGTGTATACGTTATTGATGGCTGTTACTTCTTCTTAAGATCATTTAGATGTACTACTGTTTGTGTAATTATAAATAAACTCTGCGTTAATAAAATTATCTACGTTGCAAATTTATTTTTTCTTTATATACCTACATACTTATATATACATACAGAGTGTTCCAAATTCGAAGGCTACCATGAGAACATTGAAAAAAACAAAAATTAAATTTTTCAAAAAAGATATTCACTTTCAAAAATTATACCAATTTATTTACTTACGATGTTTAATAGAAAGAGCCTGTCTAGTATATACAGATTAAATATTTATAGGCAAGGATTGTAAGTGACTTTCTAGGCTAGGTAAAATTTGGAAACATTTTCATTAAAATAATACCATCATAACACCTTATTCTTGGGGTTAAGGCAGTATGGGCTTTGCTACCTGCTTCTGAGTTAACGTGGCCCAGGTAAACGATGTAGAAAATCTGTCATTTGAAAGTGTATTTGGTCAACTGCAGGTAGTACTGGAAATAACTGACAGCGCCATCTTTCGCAAAGGTCCCAGCGGGTTTAGATTGAATCTAGTTTGTCATTTACTTGAGACGTCTAGGTATTTATTAGCCTATGCTACAACGCATGAAAACAGCCGCGAAAACCAGTGGGTCCAACTCCGCTGCGCCAACGGCAACGCACATTGCGAAACCAGAGATCGAAAATTAATCCAAAAGATCCAGACATGCTGAATGAACTCGTCATTGGAGGTATTTTTCTTTTGAGAATAGACACGTTTAGAAGAAGAGTCTCAGATTACGCCCAATTAATTAATGACAGATAGTATTATTTCGATATATTTAAATGTTCAACTTGTTTAGCATAAACCTATTTTAATACTATATTTTTGCTTTAGGAGACTGGTCTACAACTGGGGACCCCAATTACAATCGCTTTCTTCTTCACGACAACGGGCAAGATTCAGCGGAACGTATTATCATTGTTGCTACTGACGAAAACCTTTGGCAGCTTTCTGAAACAACTTGCTGGTACATGGATGGAAACTTTTCATTGGCCCCAAAACAGTTCCAACAATTATACGTAATCAGGGTTGCTGTTCACGATATATATGTCACGGTGGTGTATGCTTTATTGCAATGCAAAACGCAAGTAACTTACGAAAGCATGCTACATACTATAATCCAGGAATGTGCGGCAAGGGAACTATATCCTGATCCCCTTACAGTAAACATGGATTTTGAAAAAGCCATGATAAATGCTGCTAAGGGGGTGCTTGGCGATCATCTTGTGATTCGCGGTTACTTCTATCATCTAACCGAGAGCACCCATCGGAAGATCCAAGGATTAGGTTTAGAAACCACATACCGAGAAGATGAAGCTTTTAATTTATTCTGTGGTATGCTGGATGGGTTTGATTTCCTCCCTGTCGAAGATGTCATGCAGGGAATGGATTACTTACGAACCTTAATGCAACAACGATCGCTGGAGAAGAACGCACAAATAATCGCGTTGAAGGGTGGAATCACAGATTCTCCAATCTTGTTGGCCATAACCATCCCGTAGCGTGGACGTTAATTAAAAAAATGCGATTAGAATAACCAGCTGATGAAACCAAGCTACAGCAATATCGTGTTGGAGCTTTACCAAAGAAAAAGAAGCTGGTTGTATATGTAAACATCCAGATTCGATTTTATTAGAGCTGTTGGGCATACTACCACGTTTAGGTAGGAATAAATTGTAAATTTTATTAATTAAGCAATGTTTTATTTATTTTCTGGTGTAGATAATTATATAAAATGTTTTCTTTTTGAAATAAACTTTCTTATCTTTCAATATTGTTGTCTACTTTTCTTTTTTCTATTTAAATAATTTTTTTGCTAATAATGTGTTTTGTTTGCCTGTTTTCTTAACCAATACACATATATTTATTTTATTAATAAAATAATGGGTTGCATGAACGCTCTGTCAATTTTAACAAGGGAATTTTTAAATAAAAAGTTTTAGTATTAATAAATAGTTAAATTGTCAAAATTTACAGCCAAGGGCATTATAACCAAATACAGATCTACCTAAGTCACAAAATATTTTTGCCCCAAATTTTATTTTTAAGGTAGGTAACTATAAGGCAAACTTCATAAAGAGTTTTTGCAACCGGCCGTAATGTTACAAACCATGTGAAAAATTACTATAATTATTGTTTGGATTTTATTTCCCTGGATTTTTTTTCCTTTGGATTTGTTCCGTGGATTCTTTTTGCTTGGATTATTTTTCCTTTGACTGACGAAGCAAACAATAATGTTGTACCAAGATTTAATCAATTTTATAACGAAATGGACGTGCAGACTCAAAGTAAAGCAAAAACAGAACTAAAAGGTGAGCTAAACACAAACAACAGCGGTATAGTAAAATTAATAGAAAATGTCCAACCAAATCAAACAAGTATAAACAAAATATTAGCCGAACAGGACATAAGGTTGCACAATTTCGAAAGAGAAGAAGAGAAAAGAAACAGAGTACTGTACGGTTTTGAAATGGAAACAGCAAACTACTTTAAACTGGAAAAAATGGTCACAAAACCAGTAAACGAGAAATTGAAAGTAAAATATGAAGCACGGGACCTGGAAGCGATCAGCCCACTAATAGTAAGCATGATAAATATGAGACTTAAATATCAAATGTTTGAAAACAAAAAGTACTCAAGGGATCAAAAATAATAATAGATGACTACACGAAGAATATCTTACATGTGAGAAAATACTTACTTCCATTAATGTATTAGCTCAGAGAACCAGGAAAGCACGCAATAATCAAATACAGCTCACTGATCGTCGAAAGGAAAAAATGGAAGAAAATGATATACAACAAGCAAAAGAAATACTAGAACAAACTAAAGAAGAAAAGAAGAAAGCCAAAAACTGCAGAAGAGATTAACAATAACCACGCCTCTTCACTTTGCGCATCAATCTGTAATTACATCGTCTTATCGCTAATGAGGTACCTCAAGCATTTATTAGTGTAAGCGCATTCTTGGAAGAATTCTTCAGAAGTACAAGCATCAATCTGTAATTACTTCTTAAGGTACCTAATTCATTGTCGTTGATCGCTGTTTAATTATTAACTAGGGGTATAAATTCCTTGTCCCTTCAGGAAGAATATTCATTTGCTTTTGTTACTTTGAGAAAATGCCTTTAGTATTTAAAAATAGTGAAAGGGCAAGAAAAAATTGTATGCGGACGGCCATTTATATTAACGGGGTAAAAAAATGATACGTCAATTTACTGGAGATGTGAATAGTACAAAAAGATAAAATGTGGTGCTCGTGCTATCACAATCGAAGATCAAGTTGGTAAAAAAACTGATAATGGACTGCAGAAGCAGCTCATGTAGAAGCAACTAAAGTTATGGATAATATCCGTAACAGTGCTAAACTTATTCAAGACGCCCCTCGACACATTGTGTCCAATGCTACACCAGCAGTTACTCGAGCGGGTGCAACTAAACTTCCAAGGGCAGATTCTATCAAAAGGACAATACGAAATATCCGTCAAAAGCAGAATGCTGCTCCAGCTTTACCAACTGATCGCAGTACTATCGTTTTTCCACAAGAATTTATGATCACCAAACGTGGGGAACCGTTTCTATTATTTGATTCCGGTGCTGAACACGATCGCATTCTAATATTTAGTACGAGGCAAAACCTTCAACTTTCAGCCGAGTCCCCGCACTGGTATGCCGACCGTACGTTTAAAACAGTGCCACATCTTTTTATCAGCTATATACTATTTATGGATTAAAGCAAAATAACGTCATACCATTGTTATATGCGCTGCTACCAGACAAAACAGAAGGTAAATCACTCGATTATTAAGAGAAATAAAGGAACTGCAACCCCTAGTTGCACCATCACCTATAAAGACAGATTTTGAACGTGCCATGATTAATGCAATATCCAACAGCTTCCCTCACTCCACGCGGCGTGGTTGCTTTTTCCATTTTTGCCAATGTATTTATCGCTAAATCCAGATACATGGTTTGAAAGCAAGATATGAAACAGATGCAGATTTCGCTCTAAAAGTGAGACTATTTTCTGCAATAGTATTTGTTCCTACGCAATATGTCATCGAAGCTTTTGAAATATTGTGCGACGTCGATATTCTGCCACCAGAATTGCAACCCGTTGTGGATGACTTTGAGGATACGCGGATAGGACGCCCACAAAGACGCCATCGACGTGAACCATAATTTCCACACATTTTATGGAATTGCAATGATGCAGTAGTTCAAGGTTTGCCAAAAACTAACAATTCTATAGAAGGTTGGCATCCAGGTTTTGAGCAAAAAATTTCTGCAGACCATCCAAATATCTGGAAATTTATTGTAGCAATTCAAAGGGACCTAAGACTTCACGAAATGCAAATAGAACAGTATGTAGGCGGACAACAACCGACTGGTCGTACAAAATATAAAGATTGTGCTGAAAGAATAAAACGGCTCCCTGAAAACTTTGATCCAAATAATATGCACAATTTCCTACGTGGTATTGCACATAATACTGGTTATTAAAATATTATAATCGTAAATAGAACTGTACTAAGCCGACCTCCACGTGATGTCTCCTGAGTAACGCTAAAAGGCTTTACAGTAAACCATTCGATAAATTACCATTGGATTAATTGTCATTCGATAAATTGCTGTTTCGATTCCTAGGTTCATTTAGAAGAACCCCCAGTTGAAACCTTCATAAAACTAAAAAGGCTGCAATGGGCGAAACATGTCATAACTCGAGTTGGGCAAACGCATGTTTGCGTATCTTTTACTATTGAGCATAACTTGTTAATTTTTCGTGTATAAACGTTTTTTTACTGTTTAGACTCATAAAAAGTAAATACTTTTTGCATATTTTAAATATATTACAACTTTACGGCATGTGGCATATGTTCCTACATATTTTCTCTTTTATGGCATGAAAATGCAATCCTCGCAAAAAAAAATTAAAAAATAAAATATGAAACAAATGTTTTGCAAATGAATGTTCTATAATTTCTTACGGGGAAATAACCTAATACTACCTAAATATCTGACAACAGACAGTTCAGGTAAACGCAGATTGAGCTTATAGGACAAAGACGGTATTAATTGGGTAAGTACTTAGGTATGAAGTGGACATTTCTTGGAAAATAGTACGTATTTGGGAATTTTGCTGATTCTTAGAAGATATCGTTATTGAGTACTTAGTGCTTACCCGATGGGTTGGTAAGTTTTCAGTTTTTTTTGCGTCACTCATTTCTTAACAGAGCTGCAAGTATCAACCCAGATTTGTAAAAATGCCTAAAGTTGGTAGTTCAAAAACCGACATACCTAATTAAGAAGTGGTTGAAGCCGTACGCATGCTTTAAATATGATGAAAGTGTTGTGTTTTGTACCGTTTGCACAAAAGAGGTATGTATTCCGTTATTTTAATTTAATAAATTAGTCTCTCTATTTAAATATTGGCAATCCAGAACATCCCTTAATGTCAAATTAAATGATTAAATTCCAATTTGTTATTTGATATTATCAGTCACTGGCGTAGGTACTGGCCCACATCAAAAACGAAAAAATAATTCAAACGAGCCACGACAACAATTATTGCTGAATTGTTTAAACAAAACGATAATTTTAGCAATTTTAATGATGATTTCGTACAGCATTCCATTAGAGAATTTGGACGTTCCAGAATTTAAACAATTTTTGGAAAATATACAAAAGAAAAGTCGTTTCCCGGAGAACACCTTCCAGAACGCACATTCCAAAATTATAAGAAGAAAATCTTCAAATAATTAGGAAAGCTATTTCGAATAATTATATTTGGTTCAGTGTTGACGAAACCACCGATGCCGAAGGAAGATATATTGCGAATTTTATTATTGGTGCCTTGAACGGAAATCCTTCTTCCAGCTTTTTAGTTACTGTTAAAACAACTTAGAAAACCTACCAATTGACAATTTCACGTTTCGTCAATGAAACCGTTTCATTATTATATTTGCCAAGTCAAATACCATCAGAAAGAATTTTATACATGGTAACTGATGGTGCAGTATACATGGGTGAAAACTGGTCAAAACCTAAAATTTGTTTCCTAATATAAATAATTCAATCTTTTTGGCTCATGCAATGACTAGAGTAGCCGAAACAATTAGAGGCGAATTTCCTTTAGTTAACAAACTAATTAATAACGGGAAGAAGATATCCCTAAAAACACCAGTTCGCGTCGAAGTTTACAAAGAACGGCTTAAACGGCTTAAGGATGTTCCCTTACTTCCACAGCCGATCTGTACCAGATGGGGAACGTGGATTGACCCGTTCTATTTTATTGCGTACATTACAGGGATTTTAAAATTGTTGTTAACTTTTTTGATTCAAGTTGTGCTAAGTCTGTGGCAGATTGTCAAGGTATTTTGAAAATTTCTGAATTAGAATCTCAATTGTCCTACATAAAGGCTCATTTTTCTGAAATTCCCAACATTATTAATAAACTGGAAACACAAAACCTGCTTCTCGTGGATTCTTTAGAATTATTCGTAAATTTTCATTCCATCCTTAATAAAAATAAATATAAAATATGTAAAAAAATTAGTAATAAAATTGACGATCTAATTCAGAAAAACAGGCGGACTTTCAACTCTAAAATTGATAGAAAAAATATTTTAACTGGAGATTTTTTAAACAACGACTTCAACGACGAATGTTTCGGTGTAAAGAAATCACATTTATTTAAATATTTCCCAGAAACATCGTGTGATGTAGAAAGAAGTTTTTCGGCTATAAAATCTATTGGAAGATAAACGGCAGAATTTTCTAGTTGAGAATATTGAAAAACATACGGTTATTATTGTAATACACATACAGATTGTAAATAGAATATTACATGCATAATTTGTTGTTTATATTTCTCCTATTCTCCTATTTCTCCACTTTTCGTGTATCTAGTTTCAAATTTCAAGAACATTTTTTTAGTGTAATGTAGGGTACGATTCCTTCTGTATATGCTTGTAATTAAAAATACTGAAGAACGATAATTGTATCAATTCTCTTTTAACAAAATACGACAGCATTTGATTCAAAACTTGCTTTAACTTATGAATTACAGTTTAAAATAAATGTCAGCATTTATCGTATTATGCCATACACAATTTTTAGGAATTTAATATAAATAAAATTTGTTTTTAGTGCATATCTCAATAGGTTATTTCATATTCGTGCATATACGTGACCCGTCAAAATAGCCCCGGCAAAATGTGCAATAAATTTACATTTTCAATTTTATTTTATTCACACTCAATTTCATTCTATTTCCCGGAGTTTATGACAAAAAAATTGTACAGTTTATATATTTTGCTCTTTTATTTAAAATTCTTCTAAAATTGAACTCTATACCTTACCCATTTTCCTGTATAATTAGGGTTTATAAGATAATGTTATTGCTTTGTTATCTGAGAATTTTGCACCTTCGCGGAATCTCTCGTAATCTGGACATGTAACTTCAATTTTTAATGTAGATACGTAACATAATATGACCGAAATGTGTTTATATTTTTCTAATGTGTGTTATTATCTAACAGAAGTACTTTTTTTGGCAATTTCGTTTATTATTTAAAAATTGGACTTTTATTTTATTATTAAGTATATTTTGATTTTTGACGGGGCTATTTTGGCATAAGCTATTTTGTCGGGGCTGTTTTGGCGCGGGCTATTTTGACGGGGTACCGTGCATATACGCAGTATCTTTATGGCACATCTGCTCAACTCTACTCATAAGGATGGGAACCACAAGAAACCCGAAAAGAGCTTCCAACGCAAATATGGATGGAAGGACGTCGGTAGGAAGACCGTGGAAGAGATAACAAGATGACGTCAACAAGAAACATTAAACACCCAAAATTGGAGAACATACGCACTAAATAGAAAAAGTGGAGGCAAAAGATGAAGGAGGCCAAAGCCCGACTTGGGCTGTAGCGCCAAAGGAGAGAGGGAAAGTGCCAAAATGCGCACATTATAAACATAGTTTTAAATATACAGGGTAACTGGCTACGGCGGAGCACCTTCAAGGTATTCTATTTTAAATAGACCACCATGTATATTTTTACATTTTTCAATTCGGCGTAAAATTGCTTTTCCAGCCGTATCCTGCTTTTTAATTTTGGATGAGGCGCTGCCGAGCTTGTCTAAAAAATGTGAAAATTTTGATCGGTACAATGTTTAACAAATTAAATCGGTGCGTGAATATTGCTATTAATTGAGATTGCATATTTCGCAATTACGCAGCCAAGTGATGTATGCACTAAAACGACACAACCACCAAATATTTATTTTATTATACATAGTGTTTTTTTCACCAGTGCAAATTTAACTTATTTCAAAAAGCATTTTTAAATTTTTTTCAAATGGAAAATTATATATATTATTACATTTTTGAATTGTCACATTAATTTTTACTTTTCCATTGCAAACCGCTGAATATTTACAAATATTTTTAAAATTTGCGCATTTTGGTACTATATTACTAAGGCCCGGATTTTTAGGCACCAAAAACTCTCAAAATAGGCGGGCAAATAGACACCAAAAATTTAGATTATAGGCACTAAATAGGCACTGAACATTTGAAATAAGCAGCGAAACATGCGCAAAGAAATTTAAATGAGGCACCAAATATTTATATTTAACAAAAAATTGAAAATAGGTTATATTCGTATTAAAATAATCCTATTAAAACAATCTGGATATTTGGAAACGTACTATATTTGTACAAACTTCAAAATACTACATAAATAAATAAACAAATTAGAACTTTTTCTAAATTTGCTGGTGTAAAACATTTTCTGCTGTCAATCAAAATTTGTTTGTATGCGGAAAATGACCGCTCCACATCACAGGAAGTTATAGGAGCGTACTTAAAATGCGGAACATTCGAAATTCCAACTTTATTTGGTGTTATGTTAGAATCACCAGATAAGATTTTACTAATTTGCAGTAAATCTGAATACCCTGGATTTTTCAATAAAAGAGCATCTAGTCGTGCAGCAACAATTTTTGCAATTTTTACTGGAGCTGCCTTTAATTGTGCTTGCAATTTTTGAATTTTGCAAACATTAGAATATACTGTTTCCCCCTTTGCTTTTAACTCTTTTATGGTTGTTAAAATAATTTTAAAATGATCAACAACGTACGCGAAATTCGTCTCAACACAGGAACTGCTAAATGCTTCTTGGGCTTTTTTATGCAGTCAGCAGTACTCGAACCGAAACTATCAATGACGGTTGAGCACCTTTTTTCATGGTAAAACACTGCGACTTCTATCCACGTTTCCCATCTTCTTAGAACAGGCATTGGTGGTAGTTGGGTATTTGGGCACATTTCTACATAAATTTCTCTTCGAAGAGGAGCTTCTAGAAACTTTTCTTTTGTTTTTGATATAATTTTCTGAATGTCAGGGTAGCTCTCGCGGACAGTTTTTACAACTACATTTACGGCATGATCAAGGCATGTGCAATGTAACATAGCCGGATATTCCTTCTAGCTTTTAACATATAGGCAACACCGTCTGTCAAAAGTAATCTTACTTTTCCATCACTTCCTCCTTCGGGCCAAAGAAATCGAAAACAATCGTTAATGAAAGGAGACACTGTATTGTTGTTTGTTCTCTCTAGGGGTTTACTGCAAAGCAAATGCGATGCATTTGAATCTAATTTTCCCACTACCATATTTGCAATTGCCCGCCTATTCGCGTCTGTAGTTTCATCCACAGCAGCCCAAATATTACTAGTATCATAGAACAATGATTATTGCTCTATGCTAGTATGTATTTCCGCACGAATAAAATCGATTTTTTGTTTGTAGCATATATCTAGATAGCTTTTTCGCAGTGTGGATTCGGGAGGTATATGATTTTTTGTATACTTTTCGAAAAATTCGCGGAACTTGTTGCATTCCAATTTATACCAAGGTATATTGGCAGCTAATAGCGCTTGGCATAGACAAATGAAAAGGTATCGACTTCTAGATTGAAACGACTTTGGTTTAAAAAGGTCTGAACACTGTTTTACCTTTTATTGCTGTTGATTGATGTAGCGTGGTCTCTACGTGTTGATCAAAATGATACTTTTTTGAGCATTTCACCTATTTAGAAATATGGAATTATGTAACATTAATTAGAGATAAACTTCATACAAACATACCTCCTCCGCGCAAGATTGACAATAACTTACTTTGCCGTCGGTAGTAAAACACTCATTACCTTCCACTAATCGACGTAACATACAATTTAAACTCACTCTTTCTTTAGGCATTTTGATATCTACCTTTATACGTCTATTTGTTCCCACTATAATTGCGAAACTGCTTTTAAATGCCATAAGTAATTCATGCACTTCTCTGGAAATTTCCCGCAAACTTTGGGAGTTTGCAGAGAAAACCCAAACAGGGAAAAATGCGAGCTGTTTGGTTGGAAACCTAATTAAAGAATTTGCAGATTTTTAAACAAATTTTCCGACAGAAAATTGATGAAATAGGGCAAATTATAGGCTGAAATTATGTAAAATAAGCCGTTTAGGCACTAACGTCAAAAATAGACACTAAAAGTGCGAAATAGGCGTTTCCGACAATTTAAAATGCGGTTTAAAATGATCGCCAAGGTGTGAAATGGAGTTTGGTATAAAAATTATTTCGGAGCCTGCACTGTATCAAAATAGGCAAATGCCTAGAAATCCGGGCCTTATATATTACAAAAAAAAAACTTCCGCATGATTTTATTCATTTTAATAACGCACTAATGAACAACCCTGTATAAGGAGAAAGAGGAGACAATAGAAGAGTTTTACAGCCATTCAGACAGAGTAGCAACAGCAAGACTAAAAATAGCCAAAACGAGACTATCCGCAATCTAAGTTTATGCAGCAATATCTTCGGCTATAGAGGAAGAGACAGAAAAGTTCTACAAAGATTAGAGGAGCTAATAGATAGAGAACCCATAATGTCAAATTATATTCTAGTAACGGGAGGTTATATCAGCAAAATGGGACAGAAAGAAAGAGGTGACGGGACCGTAACAGGTCCATATCAATATGGGTCTAGAAACGAACCAGGAAGGGCCCTAATTAATTTTGCTTAAAATATATACTTTATATTATGAATACCTTTTTTAAAAGGCGCAGCGGCAGGAGATAGACATGAAAATCACCAAACGGAATGTACAAAACGTAATTGACTATATTCTTAGCAACAACAAAGAAATGAATATAAAATACAGAATGGTACGATCTCTGATAACTATAAAAATAGACAAAAAACTACAAACGTTTAAAAAAGCAAAGAAATAAATCCAGTTAAATACAGAGAAAATCTTCAAACAACTTCAAGGCAGAAGACATACACGTAATAAAACAAAAAGGTGTACAAGAAATGTACAACCACGCAGAACTTATGCTGAGGAAGGCAAGAAAAAATGCACAAGGTCCGCAAGAAACTATCAAAGAACAAAAGTGGTCAGACGCAATGAAAAAGGCAATAAAGGAACAAGCAGAGCTAAAAAAGAGATCAGGAGAATCGAATGCTGCGAAGTAAACAAATTAACTAAACGAGAAATAAGAAAGGACATTACTAAAGGCTAAAAGCAAAAAATACAAACTATAATAGAAGAAACAAGATCGACTAAATAAACGAAAAGAGAATAAACAACGGCTGAAACTGAATGACTTACATACAAAATGGCAATAACAAGATAGTGAATAGAGGATGATGAAGTGATGAACAATGAATGGTCAGTAATACAAGAAGAACTAAAATTAGCCATAAACAAATTAAAGAAGGGCGGGGCATCAGGAGGTGATGGTATAACTAATAAACAGATTAAACATGCAACACCACAAATGCGTTCAACGAAACCATAAGAAGAGAAGCACTAGCATCCCGATGGAAAAGATCAATAAACAATATTGCTATTTAAGACGGGAAAAAAGGAACTCACATAATATTACAGACCAATCAGCTTATCCCCATTTACATGTGAACGTTTCACGACCATACTCAAAAATAAGATTAAAATTAAATTATATCATAACCATAAATTTACCGTTCGTTTCCAACTCACTCGGAGATAATTCTTCATTGATTTTGGTTTGATGCCAGACATCGCATGTAGATTCTGTAAGGTTTGATAGCGAAGTCACACTGGTAACATCGGGTTTAACATCTTCATTCATATCAGCTAAGCTATCCATGTCGATATACACACTTTCGCTGTAATAACAATTTAGAAGTACTAAAATGTGATTGTATAAATATGGGAATATATCTCACCTTCAAAGTAGAAAAGAGTAATAGTAAAAAATATTATTAGTGCTAGTCAAATACCTTTTCAACAACGCTTTGTTATCCAGAATAATTCGGAGTTCTGTCAAAATATTCTTTCAGGTTAAGCAACCTCAGAAGTGATGATGTCATTTGAACTACTTTCCATCCTTATACAAGATGAATCAAAGAATAGTTTACCAACTATTGATGCTAAGGCAGTGTCAACTCGGTTAAAACAGTTCACAGAACAAATAAAGCGAAATTAAAATTTTTCTAGCTTGAATCTTATCTCAATTTACTTAATATGTAATAATAAGAATACAGTTGCCTTGCGTTGAAGTATTCGTTATACAGGATGACCATCAACATTTGGCTGGTTAAAAGTCCTGCAGTCCATTCTTCCGGTATTATCTCTTCTTTCTATATCTTGTTTAGTAAGCATTGAAGCATTTTAACACTTGTTTCCACTGCCGCCTTGACTAACTCCCCAATGATATTGTCGGTACTCGCAGCATAATTATTTTTCAGTTTTTTAATTGCCTTCTCTATTTTTCTTGTTGAAATTACTCCATTAATTAGATTCAGTCATCAAATTACGCATCATCATCGTCGATAACTTTAATAGCCTGGGAAACGAGACAGTCGCCCACCCACGCACAACGCGCAAGATTAAGCATCGACAAGCCGGGTTAGCGGGGAACAGAACCATCGGCAGAGGTCGTGGAATGCAAGCAACTTCGACCAAAATCGCCGAGGTGGGGAACCAAATGGCAACCAAAAGGCACATCACCAAGGTCGTGACGACACCAACAGCTTGTGGATTCAAGCATGGAAGAAAATGTCCAGCTAATGGTCACGTTTGCAGCAAATGTAATAGACCTAACCATTTTGCGCGGCAATGTAGAAAACATGTTTGTATAAAACTGTGCATGCTGTAGAAAATAATGTCAATTCAGAAAGAGATTCAGAGGAGACGGAAGAGTATGTTTTGGGTTCACCAGAGCGCATAACAAGTAAAGAAACGGATTGGTATCAGAAAGTAAAAATTTTAGAATGCAATAAAATTATAAATTGCAAATTAGACACCGGAGGCTCATATTAACGTGCTACCAAAACATATCTTCCAAACATTAGAATTGGATAATAAAATAAAAGACTGTAGAATCCTAGTAAAGAAATATGGAGGGGATAAATTAAAAGTTGTTGGTTGTTGTAATTTGCTTATAAAAGTAAATGACCAAACGGAAAATCTAATTTTGTCATAATTGAAACTGACAAGAAATCTTCATAACCTATTTAAAGGTGTAGGGAAAATAAAAATTGAACCACGTGAATTTAAATTAAGGAAAATTATGAACCGGTAACTGTTGTAACGTGTGATTTCTGACGCATAGTGTATATCAAAAGCGTATTCCCATTACAGCGTTTTAGACGGCATACTTCGGGTTTTCAATTCAAAAAATTGTTCTTGTATTGAGTTCTGCGTATCGATCGTGAACTATCGATTCTCGGACTGCGAAAGTTAGATTAGGTAGAGAACGTATTCAATTCTCAAGAAGTGCAGACTTGAATTTTATTAAGGTCGTTACGACTCGGAAGATACTTCCAATTTGTGAATTTTCAAGTGATTAGGGGAAACTTAAACACGGTAGAGTGATAGTAATAAATTTTCCCCGGAAGAAATCCTAATATAGTGCACTCTTGTAGAGTTTTTCTTCTGCCAATTTAACATCGTATGGTAAGCTTAGGAAGGTCCTTATTCCACTTTTTTCTTTTCTAAGACAGTTGAATTTATTTAGGCATCAAACAGCAGCCGGAAGAGTGAAACCATCCGGAATTTGATTCGAATTTAAAAACGACGTGGAAAAATTCGCAAGACCGATAACTTTAGTTCGTTGCGTGTCAGGTGTGAGACGCGGACATTCTACGTTCAAGGTCTGTTAGCCAACTTTTTAACTTTCATGCATTGGGTTGATAATTCCACGAAATTTCGAGAATTATCAGAAGACGAAAAACTACAACTCGTTTTATTTGCGTAGGCATATTTATGTTGAAATATAATAAATTCTCGACTATTTTTTTTAAGTTCAATATTTTATTTGGAAAATTCTTGTTCAGATTATAATAACTTTATGTACTCTGAGAACTTGTTAAATGGTCTGCAGATTACAAGATTAAATTTCTGATTTAAAGTTCAAAAGTAAGGGGGAATTTTTCGTAAGTTTATAATTATCCGTGCGCATATACCATTAATTTTGGGTAATTAATCTAGTTATTGCGTATACGAGGCCTCGCGATACCGTATATACTAGACGGGAATTCGGTGGTTTGGTTGATATTTTTAGAAGTGTATTAATGCTTCCTAAGTTTAAACGTGATCTACGCATTATTGTTTTCCCTAGAAATTTTGGTTCAGCTCTGTATAAAAATTAAATCAGAGACAGTAACGTACTGTGGTCCGTTCATTTTGTTAATGAATGTAAATTTATGTACATATATGCAACTTGGGGTTGTGATCCTGATTTTTTTTCCATGCTTCATTCATTAGTGGCAAATTGTTTTGTCAAGATCTGTATATACTTTTGCTTGTATTGATTAATTATTTTACTCGATTATTATATTTTGGAAATCTGTCAATTACGATTGTGTTTTATTCTGTCTTGAAAGATAAGTTTAGTATTACCAAGCAAGGTAAGTTCGCATCCAGGAAGGTTCCTGTTTACCCAAAGTTATCTTCGATGAGGACAGGGTTTTTTTAAACAGGTGGCGCCTAGGCTTAGATCGAACCACCCTTCTTCGACTACAGCTAGTCGAACCCTTGTCCTAGATACCTGGACCTTGCTTAGACATTTGATGCTTCGATAGCTTGTAGTATGTAAAACGACTTTTGTTGTCGCTGTCGATTAACTAGGCGTCACACTGTACCTTGCAGGAAAGTTCCGTATCAGCAATTAAGTGTATTGGAAAATGAGCTACGAAGAATGGTAAACGATGAAATTATTTGTTCAATAACCGAGCCAAGTGAATTTGTTAATTCAATCGTCTTAGTAAACAAGTCTAATGGTAAACTTAGAATTTGCTTAGACCCACAAAATTTGAATAAATCAATTTTGAGGGAACATTATCAACTACCAACTTTTGAAGAGCTTACTCACGATTTAAAAGATAAAAGATATGAAATATGAAATGCTAAGACCATACACGAATATGACAACATTTTAAAACAAGTGTTATTAAAATCAAAAGAAAAAGCTGTAAAGTTTAACAAAGAAAAGTGCAGATTTAGAATCTCTGAAAACAAATATGTAGGCTATATTTTAACACGGTAAGGGACAACTGGGCGCCTCCAACTGGGCGCCGCCGACTGGGTGCCTGCCAACTGGGCGCCGCCGACTGGGCGCCTGCCAACTGTGCGCCAAGCCAACTGGGCGCCAGCCTAACTCGGCGCCAAGTTATACCCAGGCATAACACAACACAAATTTTTACCATGAATTTTTACTAAATCCTCAGCAGGATATTATTATTTTGACAAACGCTAGAAAGCTTTCTGCATACAAATTTACAAATTTCGTAATGGTGCCTCATAGTACAGGCGGTTAGGTTAGGTTAGGTTAGGTTACAAAATTTTATTCGGGCTGTTGGCCACACTATTCGCACAATTAAGTTTAAGTTAAAATTGTAAATATAAATTTGTTAATTTAATAAATAAAGTTTGTCAAAATCATACAGTGTTAATTATTACATAAAAAGAGGTAGAGAAAAAGAAATATAGCACTTAAGCAAAATAATAGAAAAAGGCGCCCAGTTGTACCAGACCCATGTAGTATGGAGGGGTAGACGTTCGATATTATAATCCTTCCGGCTGGTGTAACTAGCGGACGTAGCGTTGTCTGGATATCTTGGATCGTTATTATTTTGCATTTTATAGCAAGCTGATCTACGAGTGGTTTCTGCTTTAAATTGATACAAATCCTGTTATGTGAAATCTTGAACGCGAATATAATGTTTGTGGGACCAACTATGTTGCCAATTGCTAAAATGTATTCTTTAAGATTGACTCCTTCTAGTCCGTTAATAATAATAGCTTGCTCCTTTTTGGGGAAACTGATTTGTTCATTAGTAACATGGGCTAAGGTTTTTGCACTGCGTTGTAGGAGTGTTGTGTATTTTGGGATGGGATATCATTGGTTAGGTTATCAGTGTACATAATGACTTATTTTGTTAAACCCCTGTAGTCAGAAGGTTAGTTTTAACTGTAATATTTGTAAATACCTATATATTAAGATCAGCATCACTTTATTTATCGTAACTTGTATATTATATTCACGTCTGGTCACGGTAAAAAGTTTAAATCGTGATAAGATGCACTTAGTTCGTTGAATATCGACCTCGCGCTGTCGCGGTCAGAACGGAACTCCAAAGCCCTATTTTGATTTAAAAACCAGTCCACTATAACTGCTTTTATTCAAAAGACTAACTTCTGATTTTACAGAAATTGTTCCATTAAATGACTACTACATACAGAAAACATGTGTTGCAAATGTAGATCCAAATTTATACCCAAACATCTTAATAATAAAGTTATAATTCTTCTAACTGCTTCTTGAATCATAAATGCTGAAATTTGTAAACATAGAAGAAGCCGTAAGTGCCATCAGTTTCTTTATTCTATACAACTTTTTATAAACATAGAACATTTCTTGGAATTTATAAAAGACACCACAGTACTAGTATTACTTGAACATTGTAAGTGTGGTAGTTTCCGGGGTTAGTTGATGCATTTTGAAAACCACACAAACTGGTTTTTAGAAATCTATAGAAGATGCAACCACACTAAATTTGAAGCTCATGAGTATTACAGTTTCCAAAATGTAGTGATTTTTACGAAAACCGTTTGACTGCTTCCTGGATGAAATCCAGAAAATGTTTGGAATTCGTTCTGCCAATTTATAAAGCGTAACACCATACACATTTTGAACCAACTCAGTTAAACAGTTCTACAACCTTACAGCTTTATTTTTCAAGAAGACTGCCACCGACACCGAAATGGCCACTTATGCGTTCCTAACATTAGGACCAAGCAGGTTTAGATGTTATGTTTTTTAACTCATCTCAATCAGTACCTATTAGTCGGCGATGTGCGACACGTGAAAAAATCACTTCTACGTTTGGAACTATCTCACAATCAGATAAACAAAACTCATAGTTAATATACTACTAGTACTAAGAAATGCTTGGAAAACTTCTTCCTAGATCTTGCTCATTTGAAAACAAACAAGCCCATCTGATATTTTATTATTAAAGTAGAAAATCAATTTTGTTTTTTATATTTGATTTAATAAATCTTCATTTCAAAAAATTATATTTTTGTTTTCAATTTAAAACTGCACATTTTGTATATACTGTTTGTTTATACTCTATCTCCTAAAGTATCAAAAACTTAAACATATCGTATACTAAAATGTAAAATGATAAGCTAAATTAAGTTTTTGGGTTCATACAACAACTATAAAGAAAATCTTTTCTTGTTTTTTTTTTTTTGTTAGCCCGCAACATCCCATTGTTGGGCAAGGGCCTCCCCCGTAAGGGGGGTTGTTGATCTACTCTCCCATAGTGATCAATCCTCGTGGGAGAGAGGCGCCGCGTTAACGCAACCTTCGGGTCACCCATCCAAGTACTGACCGGAGACCACACTGTCTGAACTCTCCTGATCGTAGGTGAACGGGCGACGAATGTGCGCAACCCGGGACCTCTTTTCTTGTAAATAACAAAAATTTACAAAATATTATTTTTATCAACAATCTTTCTAAAAACACTTATTTCTATTTCATCTTACTCTTGGTTAGGTATATGATTAGAAATTAATTTACTTTCCATTATTCCTGTTATACATAATCAAACAAATATGAACAGAATTCACAATTAAATACTTTATTGCCCAAGCAAGTGCTTCTACAGTCATCCTTTCATCCATTATCTCTATAATAATAAAAACAAATTTACTACGAAACCTAAATTATTAATCAACCTTCATTGTAAGAGTGAACTCCTCTCTTCTAACACAAATAGAAATAGCCCCGTCACACTTTTCATTTCCAGAAATCACAGAAGGTCTTGATTGACCAAATTGTTTACTAATCTTGACAAATAATTGCCCCAATAATTTTATTAATATACAATATAAATTTTATTATATTCTCGTTTATAATTATTTTAATCTCCATAATTATTATAGGAATTAACCGAATTAGCCTCCCAAAAATTCTGACATACTCCTCTATTAACCATATAGGATGAATATTAAGCACTATAATAAGTATAGAAATAGTATGAAACTACTACCTCTTACTTTACACTATAATTAAAATTAATTATAAATTTTTTGATCAAACGGTGTATTTCTCTCCCGTATGAGTTTTTATATGCCTTCCCAAGTTATTCTTCCATGCAGTTTCAAAGTCACATAAATTACACTTGAAGGATTTCTCTCCTGTATGAGTTCTGATATGCCTTCGCAAGTTACGCTTGTCTGCACTTTCATAGTTACATATATTACACTTGAAAGGTTGTTTTCCTGTATGAATGCTCATATGCATTTGTAATCTACTCTTGCGTGCACTTTCAAAGTCACATAAATTACACTTGAAGGGTTTCTCTCCTGTATGAGTTCTCATATGCCTTCGCAAGTTACGCTTGTCTGCACTTTCATAGTTACATATATTACACTTGAAAGGTTGTTTTCCTGTATGAATGCTCATATGCATTTGTAATCTATTCTTGCGTGCACTTTCAAAGTCACATAAATTACACTTGTATGGTTTCTCTCCTGTATGAATGCTCTTATGCATTTGCAAGCTATTCTTGTGTGCACTTTCAAAGTCATATAAATTACACTTGTATGCTTTCTCTCCTGTATGATTGCTCATATGATTTTGCAAGTAAATTTTATGCACACTTTTGTAGTCACATAAATTACACTTGAAAGGTTATTCTCCTGTATGAGTGCTCATATGCATTTGTAATCTATTCTTGCGTGCACTTTCAAAGTCACATAAATTACACTTGAATGGTTTCTCTCCTGTATGAATGCTCATATGCATTTGCAAGCTATTCTTGTATGCACTTTCAAAGTCACATAAATTACACTTGAATGGTTTCTCTCCTGTATGAATGCTCATATGCATTTGCAAATTATTCTTGTATGCACTTTCAAAGTCACATAAATTACACTTGTATGGTTTCTCTCCTGTATGAATGCTCATATGATTTTGTAAGTGAAACTTCTGCACACTTTTGTAGTCACATAAATTACACTTGTATAGTTTCTCGCCTGTATGAGTTCTCATATGCCTTCGCAAGGCATCCGTGTATGCACTTTTGTAGTCACATAAATTACACTTGAATGGTTTCTCTCCTGTATGAGTTCTCATATGGGTTCGCAAGTTACGCTTGTCTGCACTTTCAAAGTCACATAAATTACACTTGAATGGTTTCTCTCCTGTATGAATGCTCATATGCATTTGCAAGCTATTCTTGTATGCACTTTCAAAGTCACATAAATTACACTTGTATAGTTTCTCGCCT